>JBCJKH010015435.1:35655-58594 GCA_039877255.1 Loriculus beryllinus
CTATAAAACATTCTCTCTGAACTCTGAGATGAAAGTGAGGCATCTCCTTTCTCTTTCCAGAGGGCTCATCCCGCCTGCCTCCCGCAGCCACTCCGGGCGGAGAGGCGGCACTCGAGGGCTCGGCGCGGCGCCGGCGGAGCTGGAGCGGCAGCCGGGAGGCGGGCGGGCAGCGGGGCACATGGCATGTCTGATGGCGGCTTTCTCCCTGGGCACCGCTTTGGTAAGGCGCGCCCTTGCCCTCCCTGCCCACCGCGGCGGGGTGCTGCGCGGCCGCGGAAGGGCGAGGCGCGGGGCTGGGCGGACACGGAGCGAGGGCTCCGCGGGTAATGTCCCACTGTCCCTAAGGGACAACCGGGGCCGGTCGGTGGTCCCGGGGCTGCGTCCCGCCGCGGGGTCCGGGATGCGGGGCAGCCCCCGTTTGGCAGCGGGGAGTGTAAGGGGACGGCGGCGCTTGACCGCTAGTTACCTCAGTGCTGTCGCTAAAGCGGGGGGATTAGCGGCTGCTCCGAGCATGCTCCTTGCGCTGCTGCGCCCCGTCCTTTGCAAAACAGATTTGTGGAGGGACCGTAACCTTTGCAGAACAAGCCAGGGCGGCATGAGGAGGGCGGGCGGCTGGGCAAGGAGCGGGCAGAGCCGGCGGCACCGTCCTGCTGCTGAGGGCGGGCGGGCGGGGGGGCCTTGCACGGTGGGCGCCGGGAAGCGGTTCAGCTCCTTAGCGGCGGAGTACAACTATAGGGGAAGTAAACCTGCACGAAAGCGGGTGAGGTGTGAGCGTAGTCCTTGAGGACGTAGCGCTCTTCGTGTCTGATGCGCAGGGGGGTTCAAGTGGGTACCGGTTTGAAGGGTTGGTTGGTGTTAGCCCGTGTGGGGAGGGAATTGGGGTGTGCTTGAGTTAGTTACACAGGGCTTGGGTGAGTCTGTGGCTGTCGTATCCATGAGGGTTGCCCATCTCTTCGCAAACAAAGATGATCCCGTGACTGGGAGCTGCTTCTGCCACCCCAGGCCCTGGGAGGATCCTCACCCCCGCCGGTGGTCGCTGGAGAAGGCAGGCTTGTGACCAAGGACCGGCAGGGCTCTGTCACTGAACACAGGCATTTCAGTCTGCTGGGTAATTGAAATGCTTTGGTTTATGTGCCTAGAATAAGTCTCTGGCTTCATACTGCCAGATGAATAAGTAGGCGGACAAGGACTTTGTCCAAAGGATATTTCTATTTGAATTGATTTGAACTAGAGAAACTCCGACCGTCACCTGAATGCTCAAGGTGACCGGCTCACTGAGAGTTGTTTTTTTGGATATTCCCTTTGATGTGTGAAGTGGTTCTTCTGAACCAAACAGCTTATGTGAGCGACAAACCTTGCAAACATTCAGGAAAGAATACTGCTAACTCATCTTCTCTTATTTTTTAGGGAAGAGGGAGGTTCCCCTACTTTAATTGTTCAGTTCTAGGATGTTTTACATTACTCTTGTTATGTTCAAATTACAAACCATTACAGTCAGCTCTGTAAGAAATCAGGAGTGTTACTGGATACCTGACCTTTAAGTAAGTTGAGGGCATGATTAAAATCTCTTGAGCAAATGAAGTAAGCAGAGCTGATTTTAACATCCAGAACTTTGGGCATGTGCATGGAGAGCAAGACGACCCTCGCTATGTAGTGGTTATTTAGGGCTACTTTTAAAATATTTTCCATCAGTGGTTATGTAGGACTTTATTTTTCATCTGCATTCATGTCAAGTGACTGATCTGAGCAGCACTGTTTTTACAACATAAAGGGGAAGAACAGTAACCGTGACAGAGGATGAAACTGGCACAGAGAAAAGGGGGCAATGTGACTTCTCTGTGGCATTGGAGGATAAGTAGGGGGAGACGGTGGCTTGACCTACAGCTCTCTGTTTGGAGGTATTCCAACACTAATGCCTTGAAAAGTAGTGCAGCTCATAGGTGTTCCAACAGTTAACCTTTGGGGACATGGAAGTTATTGGGCAGATGTGACAGCATGGAAAGCCTAGCACAAAAGAAGTCTTCTCCAAAACAGATCTAGATTAAAAATACTAATACTGTCTAATAAACAACTGTGCAGATGTTGGGCCCTGCTTAGACCATACTCCAAATAACAGATTACAGCAAACAGCCTAACTCTTAAAGCTTGTGTTTAGCTGGAGAAAATTCATTATTGTTTCACTTCTGGCTTTATACACAGCCTCTTGATATTGGTGCAAGGTGCCTGTGCAGGTGAAAGTAATGGAAAAAGTTCGAAGTTTGTGTGCATAATAAGAAGAGAAAGGCAGACGGCAGGTCAGGAGAGGAGGGGAAAAAGATTCAGTCCAAAAAATGCCAAGTGGAATTACACTGAGTGCTACAATGGGCAAAGCATAGTAAGAAGTATGGCTGTAAGCATGGAACATTGACCTTACAATGTCAACAGTGCAAGTACTTCAGCAAGATTTAATATGTTTATGTACCTGATAAGATTTCCATTAGGAATCACTGTCAAGAAAGGAAATCGTGCAAGGATTTTGGGTGGAAAGCATTGTGTTTTTCTAAAAGATGTCTAAGAAAGAAGTACTGTTCCAGGTTGCAAACTCTCCAGAACTATAAGCAATTAAGGCACAAAATCATACATTTTAAAATTCACATAAATACAGCTTGTGCAGCTTCATATTTATGGAATTACATGCTGATCCAAAAGAATGACAGCTTTTAGACTTTTTGAGTGGTTGTCTTTTGAAATATCTGCACAAATAATTGTTTGGCAGCTCCCTTCCCCCTTCAGGTCTGTCCTAATACAAGCCCTGGAATCAGAGTAACTATAAGCAAATTCTTTTGGGTGCATGAGAAACTAAAACACATGGGGACTGAACTTATAAATGTATTAATCTGGTGCAAGAGCTACTCTGTTCTGACGGTACTAATGTGCTGTGTATATACCCTATGAGGGGTAACTGGTGCTAAAGGAACTGCCCTTTGTGTGCTGCAAATTGTGAGAGCTCTTTTACCTCTTCTGTCAAGACACTGGCAGAACAAACAAAAGATTGGGTTTTGTTTCCCCTTTCCCCTTTCAGTGCATTACTGTGCTGGATTCTTATGTTACTTAAGTAATAATTCTTCCAGTGCAGAAGGTTTGGAAACACATTCCTAAACAAAAGTCTGTGAACTTTGTCCATTCTTCAACTTCTCTCTAGAACGGCAGCAATTCTGCTTGTACCATGGCCGAGCCAAAGTCGGTGTGTGTTTCGGTGGATGAAGTAGTGTCCAATGGCACAGATAACCAAGACATTCGACTGATGAATGGACATTTTAAAAAAGTGGACAGTACTCTGACAGAAGCTCATCGTTTCTCCTACCTACCCCGCAGACCAGCTGTGAATATTGAGTTTAAAGAACTGTCATACTCTATCCAAGAAGGGCCATGGTGGAGAAAGAAAGGTGAGGAAAACGTAATATTTTGGCTAACGTATAATCATTATTGCCCATGTGGGTGCTCATGCTGGGTGTAATGAATCTGTTGTGGAGCAAGTAGAGGAAGCACATTTTCAGAGTTGCTTTTTGCTTGGCTTCTTGATATACCCACTGCTTTCACTTGACATCGGGGAACTTTCCCAGAGCCTGATGCAGTAGGGTGTGTGGCCTCTTGCACTCCAAGAAACTGTAGGTGCAATAGTTCATAAAACTGTGTATTTTTGCCTCCTAATTCTAGAGTATCTGAAGTAATTATAGTGTTGCTATGCTGCCAAGTATCTGTCCTGTGATCTTGTATGTCTACAAGTTATTGTTGGTAGTGGGTGGAGCATGCAGTAGTTTAAAGACGGGGGTGAGGGGAAAGAGGATGCTTTTTTTTACTTTTGCAATTGGCTGTTTTGTGAAATGGTTATTTTTTTTCAATACTATTTCAGAACAGACAGCGTCGCAGAATTTCAGAAGGCATTTGAAACCAGGGTAAAAATTATTCTCTTAAAGTGCTGTGTTTGGAAATAAATGCTGTGAGCTATAGGAATGTCAGACCATGCCTATCTCTGGGTGTTCTATGATGGGTCTCTGTGAGCTTACCATTTCTTGTAACTGATGAAAGCACTGGCTATTGCTAGGAATGAATCCTAGTATATTTCATAATAGCTAGAAGTAAATCCTAGAATTTAGTCAAGGTCTAGGATGCTCTTTTGCTAGCTACTTTGCTAATTATACACAGCAAAGAGTTCACAGTCTACAACACAAGGCACATCAAATTGATGCATCTCAAGGAAGGGATGTGTTACCACTTTCACAATCCAGTTGCACTTACAGTGGCTCAGAAACAGTTCTCTTGTGCTGATTTACTGATGGCAATAAGGAAGTCATATTCAACTCTTTTCTTTATATGCTCTTGATCTATTCCAGTTCTGAAAGGTGGGTGTAAGGTGGCTCCGTCCTTTTTCATCTGCTTTGTATGCATTCCTTTTATACCTTCATCTGCTTTGTGTAGCCATGTGTTTCGTAGAGTTTTTGTTTTGTGTGTGTGTGACTAGTCATCTCCAAAATGAAAACTGGGTTGTGCACTATGTTCCTCCTAGCACAAAGAAGTAAGCCCAAGACAAAATACTGAAATCTTAAGGAGAATTTTGTGTACTAAATGGTGTAACTACTTTTCCTTGAGGAATTCTCTCTTAGTAATGTAAATTGGTATGGTTGTGTGCTTTAGTTCTTTTTAAGAGATAAGACCCTGCCAGTATGCTGCTTACCTGAGCCATACTTGATACCTGCACTTGCTCTGAATCTATAAATCCACTGGCTTAAAGGTTCTACTTGAAATTGTTTCATAAAGTACACTGCTGCTGTCTGGAAATTGTGTAATTATCACAGCACCAAGCCTTGAATAGTCTAAAAATGTGTGGTATGAAAAACACTGGAACTGTGGCTGTGGAAGTGCTACTGTGTGTGGACAGCCTGTGTATACAATTATTCATTTGTTGAAGGATGTGCTGACTTGAGGCTTTAGTGGCTTTTTTTCAACATCAAAACTGTATGTACACACACCTGCCTTATTTTAATTATTGATTAAAATTGCATGTAGCCATACTGTCCATAGGTGAACAACTTGATTTGGTAGCAACTTTTGTAAATTCAGAATTATTTTTTATGTTGCAGAACAAACTGAAGTGTTGAAGTTTTTATTCCCCCAAAATTGAGCTAGGTTAAAGCGTCTCACGTAAGATTTAAAGCCTTGAGTTTTCTAACTGGATCTCTTTGTCGTTGGCCTGAAATGATTGAGAAGTTCTATGCCAAAAACCTCTATTCACATTTGGTGAAATGCCTGAGTGGCATGGCTTGAACACAGTGGCACATCCTGGCAAAATGTCCTGCTGCTGAGAAAGACCTGTTGGGGTATTTAACTCTAGGGTATGTCTATGAGTAGGTCACTACATTTAGATTTGAAAGAGGAGATTAAACTTTTCTTGCCATCTGTAAGCAGGAGTTCATATTCTCTCCTTACTTGGTCTTGCACCATATGTCTTTCCTCAGGCCGCTAAGGACAGCCCGGGAGTGGCTGCGAGGCATACTGCCTGCCAGCAGGTCTTGGCACTCTTCTGCTCACCAGGGATCTAGAACAGACTTGGGAGATGTACAGTTGATGCCAAGCTGACTATGAGCCAAGGTGTACTCTCACTGCAAGCAAAAGAAACCACATCATGTGTCACCTTTGGAGGATGTGGCAAGTTGTTCTCCTTCTCAACATCAGTGGGAGCACAGTGAGAGTAGCCTATTAAGCCTTGGGCCTTCCAGATCAACAAAGGTGTTAGGAAGCTGGAGAGGGTCTGTCAGAGGGATTAAAAATTGGCCAGGAAGCCTACAAAAAGAGGCTGAGGGAGCTGGGCTTGTTCGGTCTAGTTAAGGGGAATCTGGTGGATGATCTCATTCTGGCGTACCACTAACTAGAGGGCAGCTCAGTCAAGCTGAACTCCTGTCAGTAGCACTACATGATACAGAACAAGAGCCAGTGGCCACATACTGAAGTTTGGATGGCTTATGGTAGTCCTTATGAGATACCCGTTCACCTTGAGGGTGCTGCAGCACTGGCAAAGGTCACCCAGAGTTGGTGTGGTTTCTCCATGCAAGAGGAGATGTAGAAGATTTGGCTGTGCAGATCCACAGCAGACCAGATCTGGTAGTGGTGGTCATATTGCTTTGAGTAGAAGGCTGAACTAGGTGACCTCCAGAGGTCTCTTCCATCTATGATTCAATGAACTGCCAGTCAGACTATAGCTATGTGCCAGAAACAAGCTTCCCTCCCAGACATGCTGCCTACTCCAGGGACTGACACAGTACATTGGTTTTAATGGAAATACATCAGAGAAATACAAAACTGAGTTGCCTGAATAGTCTCAAATGAAGATAATGACCAACCTATCAGATTCCTTGAATTGTTTTAGTGGTTCTGCAATTAGAATTGTTTGTGTGTAATTTGGAACGGACTTGTAGATGAATGCCTCACATGTAAAACTGTTTTGAATGTCTCTTACTCACTTTTCCTGTGACTTAGCAATGGGTTTTAATCTGGCTCTGCTCAACAGAAGGGCAATATTGTGCCTCCAGACACTGGTGGTTGTTGAAGCTCTATACTCCTTGTGGGTTTCCCATGCTAAAATGATCTCTCATGGCTGTGACATGAAATACTTAAAATCTTTTTTTTTTTTTTTTTTGCCAAGAATAGCAGAAAACAAACTTCTGGAAGTACAAATCCAGTGTAGGAAATATGACTGATTTTTAAAAAGCAATACACTTGTATGCACAAGATGAAAATAAAAGGAGTGGTGTCTTCCAGCTTGTGTTGTTCCTGGGTGCTGGTTATGGCAATAAACAGTAAAGGATGCTGTTATGAAAATGTGCCTTTTAAATGAATGGTGTTTCTATACTGAAGCGGAGGTTGGAAAAAAGTTCTGCTATTTCTACATCATCCTCCGTGACTGTAATGAGTTAGTTAAGACCTTTTATGAGTGTTGGATCACAAAAGGAAAAGTATAGTTTCCGTGCAAAGACAGTTTGTGCCAGCATGTTGGGGAGGAATTCAACTAAAGAGCAACAAAGAAATGTACTTCCATCAGTAAAAAATGGTATTTCAAAGTAATGTTAAGGTTAGGCTCTAAGTTACCAAAAGGAAGAATAATTAGTAATGCTGCCATTGTGTTCTGTACGTAGTTTTGTTGTTCAGACAATGACACTCACGGTGTGTAACATCATTTACTTTTCATTAAAAACACAACGAAGCATGAATTTGCATTGCTTGTCAACAACAAAGAAGCTAAATAAGTCATAGTAGACTTCAAATTAGAATTTTTATTGATTTGTGTCTCAGCCTTAAAATGCCAAATTTATCTCTTAAGTCTCACTTTCTCTTCAAAAATAAGGGCATTCTCATTCTCAGATTTATATGATAAATGCCACTATATTAATTTTAATGAGGTTTTATCAGATTCACAGCAAAGATTGGTATGACTCTGGACCCGATTCACTCATGATGTAATTCCTCTTGAAGTCAGTGATATTAAGAGGGAAGGAATCTGGCCGGTGAGTCCTTGATCAGAGCAGCTGTATATGACCCATTTCATTCAGCAGGAGTTCTTACCAATATGGAAATTTGGAAAAGGTTACAGAGGTAGGAGTTTCGCAGGGTCTCAGGTGACCTTTCCCCATAGAGCTCTTATGGAATCAGTCAACTGGTAGAATCAACTGTTTCTTCAGTTTTGAAGGAGAAAGATTGATCCAGAGATCTTGGGAGGTTAAGGGTCTTCTACAACTGGAAAAGTGTAGCAGTCTTTGAATCCAGCCCATCTTCAGGCATATTCCAGGGGTTTCCTGTGGGTCAGCAAGGTTCAGGGTTTGCTTAAGAAAGCTACAGGAGTCCTGGGGTGGAGACACGATCAAGATCAAGACAAACTGGTAAAGCCAGAAAAACAAAACTTCAGCACACATAGAGGCGCCTAGTCTGAAAATACCTTCGCCTTTCTTTTAGGACGTGGGAGCCAGCTGGCTTGGAGGGGAAGAGAGAGTCCTGTGTTAGATCCAGTGTGGGCTGCTTGAGTGTGGAAAAACAAGATCTGCAGAGCTTCAGAACAAAATGTGGCCAAAGTTTCGCTGCCTTGTCACAGAGCCATTTATCTAAGGGTTGAGAAGGGGATCTGAAAGTGAATTTTATGTGGGCTTCTGAACTGTTTGTTTAAGCTGCAGTATGAAATGCAAACCACAGAAACATACTGGTTTTACCAGTTTGTAAACGAATTATAGGTACATAAGTTTTGATACTAGAACTGCCTGAAAACTGTTTGCAAGAGGATTTTGGAGAAAAGTCAGTGTCTTAGGTTTCTGCTGTTTTTGTCAGAAGCAGCATAAAGTAGTCTGAATAGAATGAGTGCTTTGGGGATGAAATTAAGGTTAGTCCCAAATAGGAATAGGGCATGACAAGTTCTTTGAAGCCTTCTGTCTTGGTCAGACTCATTTAGCTTTACTTTGAAAAGATGGATACATTTTATATACACACCACAGGATGTTTGTTCTATTGTTTTTAGGTGGTTTTGCTATATATAATGTAGGATGGAAATGGAAATAAGTTTCTACATAACTTGAGCGCATCCAGGAAGAAAGTAGTAAGAAATTTCAGAACTCTAACTCAGGGATTACTTTTTTTTCTCTCATACTTGTCAGTATTCATGGTTAATTAGGCAACATTTTAGTTGGAAATTTCTCCATTGTTATTTTTAGTACCATAATGACTCATTTGTGCTGCACTCACAGAGTGTAAGTTCTGTTAGGATTTGGTCTGTAGTAACCTTTGAGGGAACGGGATCAAGACAGACAAAATGCAGGCGGGGGGGGGGGGGGGGGGACCGATCTGTTGGTGTGGTTTAGTAGCAATTCAGAATGCATACTCAGCAGAAAATGTGATATTTCTGTTAATTTGGGTTTGTTCTAATGGCTCAGACCGTGTGGAAACAATCAGCCAGAGAGGTGCTGTCTTCTCTGTCAAGGTTGTTTCATAGCTTTGAGATTCAGCACACTAAACAGCATGAGTGGCAGGAGAGGAAGAAAGGACCATGCTTATTCTGGATGACTCTGTTATGTCCAACGGGGAAACATGGAGCCTTTGGCAGGTTGCTTGATATTCATGAAATGCAAAAAGTGGTCATCGCGGTCTGAGATAGTGTCATGAGAACATGCCTACATTTCAGCTAGGAGGTCTGTATATTGTGTTAATACTGATTCCTGCGTAAGATGGAAACTTAACCCCCTGCCAAATCATCATCAGAGATTTAAACAGGCTGGGTTTTGCTGATTTGCTTCGGTGCTCTGTTACAAATTAGTTCTGGTACGTGCACTTAAACGGACTGGTTTCTTTTTAGTTAGGCTTTTTTTACTGCATCCTTTCTCTGACTTCATCTAACAGATTCCCCCCTCCCCCCGCGAGATATCCGAATACCGAAATGAAAGGGGGGAGGGAGGGAGAAGGGAGGGGGGGATTTGCCCTAAATTATTTGCTAATCCGTGCTGGAGGAGTCGGAAAAAGCCTGTCCTCATGCCCAGCAGGTGCACTGCGGTAGAGGTGCCGCATGCACGGTCTGGGTCTCTCCCGGCGCGGTTACTGGCGGGCAATGCACGGCAGTAACCCGGCGGTGATGCTCTCAACGTGCTGCCTGAGCCCCGGTTGGCTGATCCACGCGCTGTTGCTAAGACAGGAGGAAAAGATGCAGAACAGTAAAGAGCAAAAACCACTTCCCGAGAGGGGGTTTGGGTTGGGGTGGGTTTTTTCTGCCTTTTCTCTGACAGATGGGTTGTATTGTTTGACTGCTTTGTCTGAGAGTGTGTTTTCATCTTGGAGAGCAGGATGTATGCAAATTAAGATCCGTATGTTAGAAGGAATAAACCAGTTAAGCTGGTTGAAATGAACTGCAGTACTAATAAAAAGCTCTTCAAGCAAGTATTTTGCGGATTCGTTTTCAGTGACTTAAAATGTTTCACTTTCATTAATTTCACTAACATGATTTTTAGCAAGATTTCTCAATGCATGCTTCAACCTTGTTAAAATCTGTGCAGTTTTTCTTTTAACACTTAAGCTCTCTCACGGTGGTAAAAATATACTGAGTAGTCACTGCTACCGGAATTGTTCACAGTTTCTTATTAAGTGATACGTAACTCTTCCTAGCAACTTCTTGCATGAGCTGTATAAAACAGAGGTTACTGAGGACAAGCCTTGGTCAGCCACTTTCTCTGATCCTTCTACTGTTTCTCAGCTGAGTATGACCTTACTTCAGCATTACTTATTTTCCTCCAAGGAGAATCCATTGTTACTGTTGTGGGTTTGGTTGATGTTTTGATTTGGTTTGGGGTTTTTTGGGTTTTTTTTTTGTACCTGGAACTTTTTTGGAAATGTGTTTGAGTTTGCTTCCATGAATTTGGGTCACCGAGACTTTGTGTGAGTAGAACATATTCTTCTTCCTTTTGCGTTTTAGTTTATTAGAACTAAATAATACAATGACCTGTTTTTCATTTTAGCTAATGTTTTAATACTAGTTGCCGTTGTGAAAACTTTTGGCCAAGGAAGGAAGTTTTAGAGCTGTACCAATCAAAACATTTCAGAATTTATATGCGAAGGACATGGTGATGGCAGTGGTGATGATGACTTGTCAGGAGTTTGAGCTGTGGTCTCTGCTGTTTCCATCTCACAGTAAGCATGTGGGATGGCTGTAACTCACCTTGACAGTCCTCCACTACAACTTCTGTACACTGAGTGGGATGCTTTGCTGTCCTCTGCCCATACACAGTCATGTCTTGCTCAAGGTGTTGAGGAGCTAGAGACAGCATGTACCATTGTATGGGTGTATTTTTTCATATTTCAAAGTAGTGTTCAGTCCACAGTCTGAAGATATTTGAAGTCTGAAGGAAACTGAGGCTAGAGTCATTTTGCAGTTGAAGGCTTCAGCCATCATAGAATCATAGAATACTTAGGGTTGTAAAGGACCTTAAGATCTAGTTCCAACCCACCAATCATATGATTGATCAGATGGTTGATCAGTAAAAGAAAAGAGAAATCACAAAAGCAACCATGAACAGAAGCTAGCTCAAGAGTAAAAGTGCTGTTAAGAGTCCATTTTTACATGCGCATTCACATGCCAGTTTGGAAAGTGCCTTCTGGAAGCATGGGTGTTTAAACTTACCTGCTTACTAAGGTAGGTCTTTTGTTTTCAGGGGATTTAATGTCTCAGAGTTCAGCTGTGTATTCTCTAAAAGAATAAATTGCTTCACACTTTGCCGTACCATTGTTCTTGTGGGTAAACTGCTTGCTTTGGGAAGTCAGAGTTCAGGAAACATGATACCACTCAAAATGTGGCAGACCCTCCCAAGGACTACTCAACTGCATTATAGTTCACAACTGTACTCATTAAACCGATGGCTACGTTTGTCCTCTATTAGGAAACAGTGTTTGGTCTTACTATTAAAATTATCATCTCAAGACTTTATTGAAAAAACACACAAGGAGAATCCCAGCAAAATTTGCATGGTAGTTTAGCGCATGGCAATGAGCTGATTTGGATTTATAATTAAAGCATTGCAAACTGAAGGGCGAGTGCTCAGTCTCAAGAGTAGTGTCCCTGAGGCAAAACCTAAATGAGTAGCCAAAAAGGCCATGCCGTATCTCCAGAACCTCTGTGACTTACACACTTCCGAAGTATGTAAGGATATATGGCTAACATAAGCTGTATAAATGACAAAATAAGACAAAAGTAAGCTGGAAGTTTAGGTCAGCTTGTCATTGTGAGAAGTTAGAGAAAGTCCACCTGGCCCGATGTCCTTTCTTTGACAGCAAGTAGAGCCGAATGCTTGGGGAAGAGTTCCAGTGCAGGCAAGTGCGTAGTAGTGTTTCCCTGGGTTCTTGGAGCTTGCATCTCAGAGATTTCCTGAACTAGGTGTAGTATTTTTGTAATTACTAGCTCTTGATGGATTTTTCTATTGTAAAACCATTAATTTGCTCTCTGAACCTAAGTGACCTTTTACTGTTCATGCTGTTACCTTGCTATTTACCTCCTTTTTCAAACGGTTCAGGAGTAAGGTGGACAGAACATAGCCCAGTAAAGATTCCCTGAGACTCAGGGGTAAGCTTTCTTTATTGATTAACCATTGAGCCCTACTCTTTTGTTTCCTGTTGGTTTATCTGCTGTCTCATTTATTTGAGAAATGGCCATCTACATTCTTGTCGGGTTAATTTATTTAAGAACTTTAATAGCAGACCTTGTTGAAACAAGACATTCATGTAGAATGACAAAATGGCCCTCTTTTTTTTAGGTATTACTTCCAAAAGGCATCACATGCAATTTATATTAAGAAATCTTGTAATTTACCAGAATTCTGTAGTAATACCAGAGACTTCTGTATAAGATCTGCCCTTTTTCTCTATGAAAAGCATTGGGACAGTAGCAAGCTGAGGTGTCAGGAGTTCCCATTGCCTCACCACTGTGCTGGCCTTGAACCTAAAAGCTAGCATTTTTTGTTTGCCAGTGTTGATACAGAGGACAGCAGAACCACCAATCCTTACTTGCATTGTGCCATGTGGAAAATTTAGTTATCTGATAGAAGGTAATTTGCAAGCACAGTTTTAGTGCCTAGGACTGACAGAGTCCTCCTCCTCAAGCACAGGACCAAGGTGTAGCAGGCATGGTCTTGATCTTAAAGCCTGTGTTAAGTAGGAAATGGAAAGATTGAAGGTCCCCAAATCCATTCAAACATAGTCACTTTTCCACCAATCTTCAAATATATGAAAAGAATATATAATGAAATATGTATGGAAAAATTACTTCCCTTTTCAAACAATTCTTTAACTTGTTCACCCCCAAAACAACATGTTAAGTGTGATGGAAAAGGGTTATAGAAGGCCAAGCAATTTAATTGTTTTCAGTACCTATTTAAATCTCAGTAGCTTCCTACAAGTAGCTGTTCTTATATATGTTTCACCTGTTCCTGAAATAATTATCAGGAGACCTATTGAAATATCCCATCGGTGATGATTCAGGTATTAGAAAATGCTCCCTTGTGAATTATGTGCTTTAATGTAGACGTTTAATTTGGTCTTTGGATACTTCCTCTATAAGAGAAGAAGATTTTAGAATGAATATCTGATGCAGAATGCAAGTGGTAATATAAAATACAGGAAGACTTTTGCTGTGTAGTTGTCTCTGGAACTGAGAACAAAATAGTTCTGTCTAGGAAATGATGTGGCTGGAAACGCATGCTGCAGAATGTCTTGAGTCATGCTGAGGGGACCTTTGTAACTGCATTTCCCAATTGGACTTTCTTGTTGCTGTTAGGCTTGTATTCTCATTTACAGTTCATTTAGATGTTGCTGATTTCAGAGGGAGAACCAGGTGCACCCTGAAGACTTAATTCTCGTCAAAGGCGATACAGATGAAGCCATCCAAATTCTTATCAGGAAGAAGTATGTGGAATTATATAGTAGTCAAACTGAGTTAACCGCTTCTTTGTTCATTTTTTGTTACATATCTGTTTCAGAGAAAAATAACAGCAGAGACCTTGGCTTTACAAGATAATTTACCATCTGCCTCTCATCTAGTATCTACAGCCTACATCTTTTGTGTAAGAATCATACTTCTTCCTGCTTTGCATGTTTAGAATAATAACAAATGCTGTTTATAATTGCAGTACATCTGCTACAGGAGAGAGGAGAAGGTGGAACATTGCAGTGGTCAGGTTCTTGCGTAAGTAAGACCTGTTCTCTGTCTCATGCAGACAAGAAGAATTTCAGATGAAGTGATGCACCTAGTTAATACAAAATTTGAAGAACAAAAATCTGAAGGTTTTGATACTCTTTAAGCAATGAAGTTAAATTCTGCCCTCTTGCATCTGTTCTCTGCTTGTGGAAGCAGTCATGTTGGTGAGGCTGCACTGACAGAACATGGCTAGTATAATTTTTTCAGTCATGATTCAGTTACTACCTCGAATGCTTCAGAAATTAAATGTTGTAATAGCACCAGCATGGCAGAGCTAAAATTGGTAAATGAGTACGCAATTAAAAGGTAGGGGATCGAAGATAAATAGTTGCTATTAGAGGGAGATCAGGTTTTTTTTTTCTTGGTCAAAAAAACATGGACTTCAGCCAGCTTATTGAATATGAATATTGAGGCCCACGTGTCTACAAGAACTATTTGAGACTCATGAAGCTGAAGCATGCGGTGACTGTCTGTGATGGAGCTCCTTTTCCTTCTGCACTTGGAAAGGTGAAGGTCATACGCTGCCACCAGTGAAATGTGGGAGTCAGAAAGGCAAGTTAAAAAGTGAAAGGGTGCATGTGAAGCTGAAGCCATGACAAGTTACTCTCTTGGGTTTTGGTTTTGACCCTGAGTCTCGGAGAATTACTAAAGGAGAGTTTGCCCCAGAGGGGCAAGCTGACAGTAAATATTAAGCGTGCATACGCTGGATCAGAGACCTTTCTGAAAACCAGTTGGGTCAGATCTGTTTTGTAATCAGAACTGCAAGTTTTTCACAACAAGAAGGTTGCAAGAGCTTCTAATTGTGGTGATTGTAAAACAAGACTATTGGCAGTAGCCAGATCTCGTGGGGCTTTGGAACCAGAGGGGATTACTCCAGCCCCAGCCCAATAGGTGTGTGGCAACCTTGTTCTGTATTTGCAGGCCCAGCTGATAACAAGGCAGGGCACATATTCCCAACAGGCACACATACATGTCTATACATGCGGTGAACTCAGCCAGCCATATGGACCGGCACAAGGACAGAAGTACCTTTAGACCACTCACCTAAACACAGACAAGACAGCACTTGTGCAAACCTGACAACAGTGTGAACTGTTGGCTCACTGCCATTCCTCCCCACTGGCTGCTTGTGGGTTGCACACACACACAAGACAGGTTTCTGGACAGTTTTGGACACTGTTAATCCAGTCACTGGCCCAGACTCTGGTCTTCTTCAGCTGTTGGTACCTGGACCTGCAAACCATGAGGTTTGCAGTCTCTCACTCCAGTAGCTGACATGCAAACTTCTGTTACTCACTGGTGAAACCATCATGATAATTGCTAGCATTCATGCACATGGGCTGACAGTAGAACCTGTTCATGCATTTGTCTCCTTTAATCTTCTTTTCTGTTTTTTCAGGCTTGTTCCTCCTCAGTCCTTGATCCATCCCTTTTCCTGCCTTTTGGAGTTCCTCTAAACATCCTGTCATAAGTATTTCTCACTGTCCCTAATTCCTATAGCCAGCCCATGGCTGGTTTTACACTAATTTCTGTTCCCCCTGCATGATGTCATAAGTCTATTCCCCAGCTAGGCCATTGCCCCCCTCTATATAGCTCGGGATTCCAAGAAGAGAGTTTCTTTCTTTGTACATCTTGGTGGGCTTTCCTCCAGGAGCAGCAATCCTGTACTTTTCCTTTAAGCATCTTCTGACTGACTAATTCAGGGGTCTGTGTATGCTGGGTACATTAGTAGGGTTGTTGCTCTGAGCCTCGACTTAGTCTCTATGCTCAGTGTGACTGGCTTTCAATTTCGTAGCTAGCAAAGACCATTTTTAGACCTTCTTGGCTCATCTGATTTTTCTAAGCTTTCCATTTAAAAATAAATGAAATTGGCTGGTGGGCCAGTCACTTGTTTAAGCCATGGAAAGTTTCCCTCTGATGTAAGTCATCATTGAAATGGAACTCACACCAGCACGTTATTACACGTGAAAGTTTCAGGAAGTTGTGAGTAACTGCAAACAGGGAATCAAGTTGCTGCCACTTGTGATTTATTACTCAGGTTCTGCTGTCCTAAAGGCTGAGTTATGACTATTGTGTGCAGCTGCTGTATCAAAAAAGTCAGAGGAGGTTGACAGATATTCCTGAAGAAGGTTGACTGCTTGATTTTTTGTCTGACACCTGGGGACACCAAACATACTTTATACTCCTTAGCCTCCAAGCGGAAGCATTGGCATCAGTCTCCTGAAACCCATATACTCTAAGTACGCCATATGAACATGGAAAAAACACACAAATAAATAAAAAGAAAGCAGACCCTCCCATACAGGACATGGCTGAGGCATTTGAAACCCCGGTACTTCATTCTTACTGATAGGTAGCAAAAATAAACTCCTCAAGAGCAGTGAGTTGGAGCAAAAAGTGACACACATTGTGCAATAAAGAAAACTAACTTTGAAGCCAACCTACAGCTCATCTCAGGTGTTCATGCTATGCCACTTTTGAAGTACAGGGCCAATTGAACTTTGACATCAACACAGTAGCATAATGGATAGTTTGCTCAAGGAGCAGATACTGGTAGTCTGCCAGGAGTGTTGTCTTATGAGTGAACATTTTGGACCAAATTTATCCTTGATATAAATTAGCCAAAATGAGTAAAGCTTGCTGAAGGAAGAGTAATGCCTAAACCACACTTTTTCACTTATTAGTATGGTTTTCTGATAAAACTGCATTCTAAATAATGCAGAAGCTAATGCAGTTCACGTGAAATGTCAGTGTTGAATTGAATGTCAGAGTGCAACTACTATGCTGTTTGAGCCAAACTAAACTTTTGACTAGCAAGATAATAAAGCAAACGACATCTTTTTTTCCCGCTTCTTATTAGTAACCATAGTTTTTACCTAAGAAAACTTGTCCTGGCGTGGACTGCAACTCCTGTCCAGATACTCAGTGTTACAAATAAGAGAGTGCAAGGCATGTTTATGTGGGGGTGGAAATGTGTCAGGAGACAACATCTGGTATAGGCATGTCTCAAAGCATTGGAAACACCCCTTTTAGAGTGCAAAGAGTAGTGTATTGCTTCTTACCAAGAACTGTAAATTTGGTTTAGTGATTGTCTTTACATATATAAAAATATGCTCAATATAATGTATAGATGCATCTAATACATAGATATGTGTGAATATAAGCATATGGGTGTACATATACATACTATCTCTGTTTTCATATATGTATATGTGTATATATACACATATGGTCAGACACTCAGGTATGTTTATGTACAAAAACTCACTGTGTGTCACCATAACAGATATTTTGAAGATAACAATTTACAGAGATGCCTATTCCTCCTCCCTTGTAGTGACACAATATTACAATTAAAGAAAAGCAGTAACAACCTGATGTTATTTAAATGAAAAGCAAGAAAGTTTCAGTTGCTTGGAAGTGGTTCAAGGCTGTTGCTACTGGATTAACAGCGTAACAAGCTAAAATAGCAGGAAAATTGACTGCAAAATGGAAGCTGTTTTATCCACCTGAATGCCAGCAGTGTAAAAAATGGCATAAAGAAAAGAAAGCATTTTGCTGGTGTTTTTCAATAGGGACTTACTGCATTACATAAGTTATTTACTGCTCTCAGTCATTTCCCTCGTAATCAGATTGCTTATGCTTTGTTCTTGTTTTCTTTAGAAGCTGTATAAAAGAATGGGTTGGAGCTCTTGTGTGTATCAGCAGTGGGTCCAGTTCATACATGTTTGGGCAATTTTGCCTCTTTATAACTGCTGACACCATTGTCTGAATTTCCTTCTTTAACAGCTGAGCATTATTGCAACTCACTTTCCTGCTGGGTGTAAAGGAGAATATGCTTACATGACAGATGTGTGCTACTTCTCTTTGTTTGAATAGTGGTTTGCTGTTGACAGAAAACTTGGAAAGAGTGTGCGTTTTGGGGTGCAGAAAGAAAATACAAACATTTTATGCAGACTGCTGGGAACATGTGCATTGATTTGCAAGAGCCGCTGAGACAGTGGTGCGAAGAACAGGAACATGCTAGAGACATTTGTCTGGCTGAGTTTCTTGGGGGCTAGAAATACCTTGCGTGCACCAGGGAGGGCAAATAACAGTTTCCAAGATTTGCAAATGGAGAGCACTTCCCAGAAATAGCAATGCGCACACGGTGCATGTCCATGTTCCCTTGTGGCTGCATTTGCCTTCCCTGAGCACTTCTGATGTGAGGAAGAGAAAAGGCTGGTGGGGATATTGTCTGGTTATGGTCAGCCTTGAGGGGATCTGCTCTGTGTGCCCCTTACACCTGGCATATCTTGGTGGTGTGAGCAGAAAGTACTCTGTGGTATCTTCTTCACAGGGATGAAGGCGATGGAATAGGTTGGCAAGAGCTGACATTGCTATAATCATCTCTTTTGCTAGTCACACTGTCACTAATACACCTCAGGATTTGTGTGAATTGCCCAGGGTATTTGAAAAGATTGTCTCTTCTGTCTCTTCTCTAGCTCCCCTAATTATCCACAGTTGTAGCCATTCTGGCACTACAACACATAAGAAGAAGTTGCTCCAAATGCTTCCAGGGTTGTTTACAACTGTACACAAGGAAAGGAGATTGAAGATACAGTCAAGATCAACCTCTCCTTTTGTACTGCAGTATCATTATCTAATTAGATCAGAAGCAAAGCCCTGTGGCTTAGTCAGTATTAGAGCGTAGGCACCCATTTCAGGAGGAAGCCTTAAAGAAGAGCAATCTTCAGCCGTCCACCTACACCATTTTCTTTGTGGCTTTGGAAGATGGAAAAAGTGACAGATGTAAACCTCCCCAAAGGCAGTTGCATATTCTCCTTCTGCACATTGTCTTTAAAGAGACTTCTGCCTCCTGAACCACTGGCTCTTGGATGATCCATGTGGGGATCCCTTGTCTTTGCTGTTCCTGGGCTGCTGGGGCAGAGACAGAACAGCTCTGCTGGAATTCAGTGGGCCAGACCCTGAGGAGAGGATGTGCTGGTTTTGAATCACCCATGCTATTTTATCACCAGCACAGGTAGCCTTTATCAGGGAATATGGGCTGTGATAAGCTGGACAGAGTGGGAATGGGAGGGAGTGGAGAATTCTTCCCAGTTGCCAAAAAAGGCCCTTTACCTGAATAAGGACTCTTGTTACCCGGTACTTAGTTGCTCTGCCTTACTGCAGAAATGGCCAAGATAGTTTAAATACATGTTGATGCTGCAGCTGAGGCTATTGCTACACAATTCATAGAACCCATTCTTGAGGTTTATATGTCCTGAGACTCATGTCTGGTTTTCTGATTTTGGTAATTTTCAGTTCTGAAATTACTTTCTGGTTTAGGTTCAGCAAACATCCCTCTAGAAGAACATGTCTTGTGCAGTTTCCCCAGGTATTCTTCTAACATAACAGATGGTGGGATTTTTGTGGGCAAAGACAAACTGAGGATTTGATTAAGTTTTGAATTTATGTGAAACTAATTCCAATGGTGTGACCTTGGCTTTACTGACACGTAAGAGTCTTAGGGCAGTGCTTTGGGTTCCTGTAGGAAAAATTACCGCAGCAAACCCTTTCATTGTATTGAGAAAATTTGTTGTCAGCAAATAAGTGGAGAATGTGGGAGAGAACAATGGAGTAGATTGATTCTGTCCTTGCTCCAAGATCTTGATCTTTATATTTGATGTCATGGGACCATGAGTCTGACGAGCGCATGTGGAGGCTGTTGTGTAACAGTAATATCAACTGTGAGATACACAAGAACTCTTACAAATATTACAAATGCAGAGGTAGAAACTCATCTGTTATGTGCTAGTAGATCTTAAAAGCAGTTAGTTGAGTTTCACTTAGGTCTTCATTGGAAGTGGTGACAGTTTTAACACGTACATACAGAAAAGTAAGAAAATGGTATTACATTGAAAATGTTGTGATCTAATGGCAGAGCAGTGTTCTGTACGTGTGTCATCACCCAAATTGTTGCAGCCCCTGTCAGCATAACGTAATCTCATTTGTTGGCACAAAGATGGAAAAGACACTGGTGGTGCATTCACCCCTTGTACATGATTGTTGAAAGCATTTAGCCAGCACTGAACTGAAAACTAGCGACTGACTATGAGAGCTGTGCTTATTCTTCCATTTGTGCACAGGGTACAGCTGTCATTACCTTCCCTTGGTTTGTCACAGACATATAGAAAAAATGCATGAAAACTTTGTGCTTGTGCATCTCCCATATGGCACTGACTGCACTGCCCATAGGACGATGGCCTTGTAGCATGGCATACTACAATTGTTTTATCACTGTGTGTAATGAAGCTGCTTGTCTCACACTGAGATTTAGGTATATCAGTTATTTTTAAAAAACACGGATTACATAAACCATCATACCTAATAGATAGTAGGCAGCATTTTTCCTTGGACATCTCGTAGCAGTGAGAGACAGGCTTGACAAGTCGCATTCACCTGTGTCCATGTAGGTTTCTACTGTGTAAGAGGCTGTGTCCTTGTTAGACAGCAACCTAGGCTCTCTTTACAGACAAAAGATTTCACTGACAGTGGAGTGTATGTTACTATTCATTTAATCCAAAACTATTTGAACAAGCAACTCTCTACATTTACTAGGAGGAATAGCTGTGGTGGGGTGGGCCCAGCCAGCAGCTGAACACCCAACACAGCCACAACTCCCTCAGTCCCTCACCAGAACAGGGGAGAGAGTCAGGAACCAAAAACTGAAAACTCACAGACCAAGATCAGGGCAGTTTAATAAGTGAAGCAAAGCTGTGTGCGCAAACAAGCAAAATAAGGAGTTTATTCACTGTTCCCATTGGCAGGCAGCTGTTCAGCCACTTTGTGAAAAGCATGTGGAAGGGTCAGTGTAACCTCAAACATCCCCTCTTCCTCCCCGTTCCCCCAGCTTTTATTGCTGAGTGCAGTGTCATATGGTATGGGTTAGCCCTTTGGTTATCTGTCCTGGCTGCGTTCCCTTCTAGCTTCCTGTGCACGCCAACCTACTCTAAAAAAAGAAAGCCTTGACTTTGTGAAAGCATTGCCCAGCAATAGCCAAAACACGTTGTGTTATCAATACTGTTCTAGTTGCAAATCCAAAGCACAGCACCACGGCGGCAACTTTAAAGAAAATGGACTTCATCCCAGCCAGACCCAGTAGAATAGCTCTCATACAAATGTTTGCATTGCAGATGTTTGCTGCTGGTTAAAATAAATCCCCATAGAATCACAGAATGGTTCGGGTTGGAAAGGACTTATAATATTATCTAGTTCAAACTTCTGAGGTTTGAGTTCCTGATATATCAGTATTCCTATGTAGAAGATTTCTACCTTCCAGTCTTGGAATCTTGCAATATTACTGTGTGTCTAGATTGTCATGAATCCTTGCTTTTGGTCCCTTCACCTGTGTCAGCTACTGAGCTAGAATAAACCTCGGTTGCTGTATGGATTTTAGTGGTACCCTGTTGTTTTACAGGAACTGTGTCTGGAGAATGCCTGTAGTTTTTAGGATTAAAACATGAGTTTCAAGAAGACAAGGATATTGTTCTAACTGTGGTTCTTCATTATTTCATTTAAAGTGACAGTATTTGCAAGAAAAAACATGTAAACAGCCTGGACTCTCATCTGCACTTTTTTTATTGAGCAGTTGAATAACCTAATTCTAAAGAAGGACAAAAAGTGTCAAAGGAAGTTACAGTGTTACTGGGAGATAAAGTATAAGTAAAAATACTATTAGCACAGAGCATCTCCTAATGAACCTATAATGAAAATCCCTCTGGAAATTTTTTATAACCTCATGTCATTAGAAAATGGTAGTGCATCAGAGTAGAAACATTGTTTCTTCACTATATTTTTCTGACTGTATTTTCATGGAGATTTGTCAGGCCGAGGACTTTCTAGTTAGGAAGAGAGAAAACGCAATCAAGCTGATGATGAGGGTACTTGAAAATCTAAGAGATGCAAGTTATAGTTCTTGATCTGATTCAGGGGCTTAGACTTGGTTCATCTACATCTCAGTGTGTTCCATTGGTCCCTGTAATGACATGTTACTGATTTGTAAAAAACACAGACAAACAAAAAATCTGCCACCAAAAGTCAAAATTGAGTTTTCCCTCTGCCTCAGAATAAGAACAAAATGGAAACTTGAGGTGGAAATCATGCTTTTGTGAAATGAGTTATAGTTTCCCAACTTGCTTTACTAATATTTATTTTTTTTAGATAAAATAGAACAGACTGGATTTCCAAAAAGCTGGCTGATTCTGATGCCTTATTTAGTAAATTGGGAATTAAAGTTCATTAGCCTTTTTTCAAAACATCACATAATTTTAATATGTACATTTTTTTTGGTATGTGAAATGAGCTAATCAATTTGATGATACTTATACTGCAATCTAAGTGCATCTGTCAAATCATTTCTAGTTTGTGTGTGAAATGTCAGAGTTCTCCTCTTGAACACTCTCATCTTTACATGGGACATATTATTGATAGAACATTTAATTGCTTAGCGTATGTGGTTAGCAGCAAGAGTCAAGCTTTGTTCATGCTACTCTATAAACTTCAGCTAATCCATAATACAAGTAGCTGGAGCTTTTTAAAAAGGTAGAAATGTAGTAGTTTGTGGTGGTTTGATGGATGTATGTCCCTGCAAGGCTGCCAACTTCTCCAGTTCTGAATTGAGGAAAAAAGCAGAAATTAGACTGCTGAAAGGCTCTCATTCTAACTCATTTTCATTCCAGAAGCAGCAGTGCCCTGTGCAGTGGGTTTTGTTTGTAACATATTCAGCACTGACATGCTACAGAAGATGATAATTACTTCAGTGATGTTTAGAGGATTTTATATTTAGTTTGCTGACAACGAAAAGTATTTTAATTTGGGCAACTTCATTAGTGTAAATATTCAAGACGAGAGATAAAAACACAGTTGTTCTAAGTAAGATGCGAGAACTGGAGGTAATCCAGGGTTTATTTCCACACACATCAGGTTTTCCTTTATTTTTCCATTCAGTAACATAGGTTTGCTCTGTTATTAGATTAGTGCTAGAATAAGGTAAACATATTATCCCATGTTTCTATTTCTTGAAACTCTTGAGAGTGTTGAGGATAAGTGGGCAGAATCAGTATGGTTATTTCCGAAGTCAGAAGTCCTTTTGTCTGGCCATAGGGATGTCCTGCTGCTGTAGGAGCTTCTTCAGCCTCAGCAGTTCCTCTGAAT
>JBCJKH010015438.1:0-11895 GCA_039877255.1 Loriculus beryllinus
GACCTGACACCAGCAGATAACAACCAGACATAGTTGACACAAAGCATGATTGTGAAATGTCTCTTACCTGTCCTGCAGGTGAGGTCTCACAAGAGCATGGAATGGAGGGGGAGAATCACCTCTCTTCACCTTATGGTCATGATGGTTTTGATGTAGCCCATTAGTTGGAAGAGACTTAAAGGTTGCTAATCTTGCTGAAATTCACAAACACAAATGAGTTGGTTCTCCTTAGTGAAGATGCAGAGCTGCACTCAAAATGCTGCAGAGGAGCATGGCTGTGGGGGACCTGAAGAGCTTCTTTACCGCCCAAAATCACTATGCTGGCATCAGTGGCCTCTGGGGCAGGACCACAGATGGAGCTATTTAGATTACCAAAGTTCAGACTGGAACTAGAGGTTTCTCAAAATTATCACTGTCAGTCTATGGATTATGAATGTTGAATACAAAGTTTTACATATAGTCATATCATCTGACATTTTTAGTCTAAACCTTCAGGTATGATATTTTAGATCTGACCACTACAAGTACTCAGCACTCAATAACAGGAAAACTCTAGGAAAACTGCTTTCTTTTTAGGTGTGTGACTGTCACACTACTACTTCTGCTTATCATGTGCTTTCTAATCCATGATGATAAAGGTCACGATAGTCTGATGTTATGGTCATGCCTATGCAGAGCACTCTCAGTACCAGCCAACAGTATAGACCAACCACCCAGCTGTGAATGATAATGAACTCTGTTGCTTCTTTCTTGTCCTAAGGACAAGTCAGCTTTTACACTACCCAAGATTGTCACATTCACTCTACACATGGTTCTTATAGGCATTTTTCCCTGAATGTCACCAGGGCAGGTCACACCGTTGCATTTTTTCACTGCATTTATACAAATACCCTTGTTTCACAATGTAGTATGAGCTAGACCTCCTTCAGTTTAGCATAAATTCAATTTAGATACAGGACATAATAGCAGCAATCTAGAAACAGAAGTTTTGTAGAGAGAAAAGGAAGGGTGTTATTTACTCCTTGCAAGTTTTTCCTAGCATAATACATCTCTGAAACCCAGAGGTCATTTATTGCAAATGTAACAAATACATTCATATCCACCAAGGGTAATAAATATTGCAAATTAAGTTGAATAATGACTACACTGACTATTTCATTTCTACATGAGAGGCACACACGGGACTTAATGTAAGTCAGTATTTATAATTCAATATATGGTATGACTCTCATTCAAAGTTAAAATTGCAGAAATGTCACAAATACGTTAATTTACTGTTGCTGCCTGAGGAACAAGCAAAACAAAAAAATTCATTGCAAACAACCAATGTGTATGGAATTTATAATGAATATCTTAATCATGAACCTACTTTATTCCAAGTTATGACTTTTCTTCTTATAAGAAGATTTGGGGATTTAAAAAGCTAAAGGAGAAAGGTAACACAGTAGAGCAGGTACGAAAAAAAATGTTACTTGCCATCTTTTTAACTGGATTGATTGTTGCAAATGTACTATAGCTTACATGAACCTTAAAAATATCTATATAAATAACAACCAGGACATAAAAAATGAAATCACAATTTTTAGTGAACAATGGATGGTAGAAGGGAAAAACAAGCAGTCATTACTATAAATAAGCATAAATAACTATAATCTAAAATGTCTTCTGGGCTGCTGACATGTGTATAACCAAGTATACAATGTATACAACTGAGTTTCTAAGATTTTTTGTGGTATAAATGGAGTATATAAAAATTATAAATTTACTGTTCCTACCAGCTACTTATGTTAAGTGGATCTGTGACAGGCTGTTTGGCTTTAGCTTCTTGTGGGAGCTACAGGGAGGTGAAAGAGCAGGAACAAGCCACCACTGTGTTTAGCATAGTAGGGAATTCAGTTAATTCTTGAAGTAAGAATACAAAGATAAAATATTAATAAAAAATAGAGGAAGTCAGATATACACCAAAGATCTAGTGATCTTATTTATCACATCAGACAAAGCTGGAAGTCTTTGCATTTACTTCTAGAGTAAATTTTCATAGGCTACAAAGTCCACAAATTTATACTATAATTTTTAGGTACCCAACAAATTATGCAAGGGTAGTGAATGGGGACTAAGTGTCCATTCCTCTAGCAAGTTCTAGGAGGCTTCCCTTTCAGAGGGGACATTGAATGTCTTGGGATTTTTTTAATGTAAATATACACATGTATATGTACAAGTACATATATTTAGTTATATATGTATCTATATATACCTCTATACATATAATTATATATTTTATATATATATACACATATTTATAGCTTAGGATAATAGCTTTTACTTGAAGAAATCTGGGCCATACAGAAAAGTGAGCCAGATTATTATTAGTAGTATTAGTATCTCCAGAAACTTTGGTTATTAAGGCTTGTCAAAGTTTCAGTGCTTTCTCAACCATAAAGGCATGTACAGTCAATCTTCTTGGGACCCAGGGTGTGATAGTCAATGAAATTTGACAACTGATTGATGTCAGATGCAACTTTGAATTTGAAAACCTGATTACCTCTTTTCTTTTCAAAGCAGAGGTCATTCCAATCAACACGGCTGTACTGCTACACTTTGCAATTCAATCTGGGAGGTTGCTGGAGATTCTGCTCTTCAGAAAAACCTAATGCAAAGTAAGAAAAATTTTCAGATTAAAAAGACTCATATTGACTAACAACTGGTCACATGAACCAGGTGGAAATATGAACGTACTATTTGTCCACGCAGACAAAGGTTATTTCTATTGTTAAGTAGGTTATCTATGATTGAAGGTGCAATCACAATATTCTGTCACAACATCCCACTATTTTAACTCCATGCCTTTTACCCATCTTTCTGTCCATAATTTCCATGGATCCCACAGATTTCTATGGTAAAGTTTCAGAGGAGTTACTGCTATATACTTTATATAGATTACATTTATATTTATACAAAATTACATTCATATCCATATTTATATTTGTGTTTATATTTATATTTTATTTCAATTTTATTTATATTTATACATTTCTATAGATTACATGTGCTTGATATAGATTATGCACTAAAGATTACATAAATTTGATAAGAGAAGGGATGAATTGCACCATCAGCAAAATCTAGTTAATTGCTTACAAGTTTTAACAACCAGCTTCTCAATCTCAAACTCAGCTTGTTAGGCTCTGCTTGTCTGAAAATGGAACTACTGTAACTTGAGCAGAAAGCTGCAAGTAGATACAGCTGTGTTGCAGTCAGACAGGCAGAAATGAAGATACAGTGATTTCTGTCTTTCATCCATTCCTTAACCTGTTAAAGTGAAATAAATGGACATTGTGCATACCTGCTTGGCAACTGCTCTGGACTTAATTTTTAGCAACTAAGTATTTTTAAAGACACTATAATATTAACATTTGCAAAAACAATTTTGTTGGAAAATGCAGAACAGTTCTCATGGCCTCTTGAGAGAAAAAAATGGAGATCAACTAGGCCTACGGAAGAGAAGGACCACAACCATCACAATCATCATCTCAGGTTTCATGGGGATGCTTGGGGTAGTAAATCAGAGCACTGATCTTTGAAAAGGGAGCTGACTTTTTATTATAAGTACTTTGAAGCACTCTTTAGATGAAAGGAATGAAAGCAGTGTAGCTCAGAAACCCAGTGTCATCCTTGATTCTCCTTGCTCGCCCACCAGTATAAATCAGAATCACTCTGGAGAACGATTTACACTGTAATTTTGTGCATGTAGCAAAAATGATACATGCAAGGTAATGAGAATGCCATTTTCTTATGTCAGTTTTATTTCAGTTTTGAAAACACAGAAACCTCATCAGCCCTGAAAGAATCTAGGTTGCCCCTAAAAGCATGTCACCTTAAATAAACTATGTTTATTTAATCCCATGTATTTTAGGATTAACCTGGCAGTTTCCAAGATTCTCCTTTGAAAACATTTACCATAATATCTGTTTCTCCACACTACAAATCTCTACATATCAGGAGTCGTAAGTACCTGTCAAAAACACGATCCCTCACCCATGCAGAATTCTGTTCTGTGCAGCATGGCCCTACAAAAGCATCACCCCATTGGTTATAAAGTGACTGTAAAGGGGAACGGAGTTGGCAGACTCCTATACAACTCTGCTGGATGTATGAACCAGTTAAATTAAATGAATGTACAGAGCAGAACTAAAAAGACTCACTAGTTGTTTTGTCTTACAGAACAGCAATATCTCTATTACTATGACATTGTGGTAGCTGCCAGTGGTGAGTCAGGCTAAACCCTGTTGCATCAAGTGCTGTTTATAATAAAAAACAGCTTTTACCCTGAAATTCTGGCTTTTAAAAAGGCAGGATATAAAAGCAGGTGGATGCCAAAGGTACAGAAAACAATGAAATCACAAGAATAATCCTTTCCAGGGAGTAACTGAGACAGGTCCCACAGGTCCTCATCAGTTTGCTCTGCCCAAAGCACAACTGATATCCTCCAGCATCGTGGCAGAGGAGCTCTGCCTCTTTACTGCAGTCTGAGGGGAAGCAATTCCCATCTCCAGCCCTTCAGAAACACCTCAGTACTGTGGCCATTCCTCTTGGTCCCAAGGCCAGGCTGTGACCCTCTGTGCTGCACAAAAATATGAGAGCTTTTTATTTTTGCTACCATGAAAAAGCAAAATATTCCTTTCTGAAGTTCAGTGCTTAACCACATAATTGTCTCCAAAATCCACATCAAACACCTTATATCTCAAATAATTACTACAGTACCTAGTAACAGCTGCTTTATCTGGATTATTTTATGGAAAAAAGCATTCAAGGAAAGAACAGTGAAAACTTAAAAAGTTAAACAGCTGTTAAGGTTTTGAATTAATATTAATTTGCACATCTGCCCTGGATTTAGTGACATGAGGAAATGTGCACAGCAAAAGATGATGAGAAGATTATTTTTTTTCCTTTCTGTTTTTCAGTGAGTGTAAAAACAGTCCACAAGCCTTTCTGGTGGCCCTGCAGCAATGCTGCTTGCTGCATCCCCTAAGAATGACCCTTCAGAAAACAGCCAGATTTCATGCTTGGACATTTGCATGTTCTGAAGTCCATATATCTTATTTCAATCTCCCTTTGGTATGTGGCAGCAAACTTTTAGGTCTTCCACTCATCAGAAGGACAGAACCTCAGCAGTTTTTACCTGGACTAACTTTGTTGAAGGAGGCGAATAAATAGGAGTAAATCCTTGGAATATGAACAGCTGTTCCTGGGCTCCTTTCCACTGGAAGGACAGCAGATCCACAGAAGCTCTGTGGACATCTGATCTGCTACTTTTCCTTCCAGACACCTTCTGTGTGAAAAATGTATGGCAACCATGTTCAGAAAATGCATCTATTAGAAAACAGTAACAGAATTTCCCGAGTTGAGTGAACAGTCAGTTTCTTATGAGCCTGCTCAAATTTTGGGTAAATACTGATGAGTCTCCAGTCCTTCCCCGGAACTCTCCATCACCCAGAGGCAAGACAGGCCCACTGGCAAACATGCTGCAAAGTGTTTCACCAGCTACATGATTTCAGAAATACACCTGTTTGCATGGAAGTCATGAGCTGTTGGGAGCCATGTTAAAAATAACTGCAGGCCCAGCAATGGGTGCATTGGCACCAACTGATTGCCTTTCACTGCAGCACAAGCTCACAGGGAAACTGCTCTGCCAGGAGGGGAAGCCAAAGCATAAAACGGACTGCGGACCTTCCCACTGGAGTATACTTGCTAAGTGCCAGGCATCTCAGTTTAGAGAAAAAAGTACTTGATGTAAGCTCAGGCAACTGAAAACCTGGAAGAAAGTGATTTAGCCCTATTATCTCTTTTTTTTTTAATGATGTTAAATTATTGGCAAAGGGTATCTATCTACTCATTCTTTGACAAATAAGTTCTATAGCAAATTGAAACAGATAAAACAGAGAGTATCCCACAGACACCTGGCCTTCAACAGCATGCCTGATGCAGTAATCCTTTTGCTCATTTAAAAACATAAAAAAATCCTAAGGTCTACGTCATCTGTCTGGATTTAGGAGAAGTTCTACTATGAATAAGTGCTGAACTAGATCTATGCACCATTTCGGGGGAGCTTGTTTTGAACTAGTCATGTTATTTGAGAAAATATAATTTCTGGAATTTCATCAAATCATTCACACTGGTATTAAAAGTTTAGGATCAGCAAAGTCTGTCTTTTGGAAAAATAAAATAAAGGAAACCATCAATGCCTTTCCTCTAGGCTTTTGGTAATAGTGGCAGATTTTTCAGGGCAAAACACAATTTTAAGAACTCAGAACTTTCTTTTTACTAGGATTTTAAAATTGCACCCTATTCCAAAATGTCACTTTTCCATTTAAGTCACTAACTTGAAGGTTTACAGACCGTCAGATACAAATTTATTCCTTTTCAAGCAGAGTGTAGAATTTGAATATACTGCTTCACATTAGGATATGTAAAGGTTTAATGCATAAATGGCATAATTGACCCTTCTCATATTTTAAAAAAAACAAAACAAACCACAATTACTTTACTCCAGTCCTCCACTGTGCTCTACACATATTGCTGATACAATTTTCTGTTAGAGATATTAATCATTTTGGGAAATTTATCTCTTGGAAAATGCCAGTTACAGCAGACCAAAATGCATTTTCCAAGAGTAAGAGATGAGTAGCTTTTCCCTACTTAACATGCATAATTTGCATGTAAACTCAGATCATTCTCGTGATTTTAAAGTTACTCAGCTCATCTCAAGGAAGACAGTTTACTGCAGCTGATATCAAAGTTTTACTTTTTCAAAGTATGCATCATTTGAAGTAAGACACTGAACACTAACTATAAAAACCCATCCCATACAGCTATGATAAGCCTTCTGGTGTTTTTTTCAGCATGGCTCGGTCTTATGAAAGACTAACTCTGCATGGAATTAATTTTTATAACAAGTAAACATTCCTAGAGAGAATTTTCATTAACGTCACAGAAGTTCCTTTGCTGTAAATTGGAACCACACCATACAGCTCAGTTCACATTTTCCTTTTTTATTTACACCAGGTAGGGATGTATTACCTTTACAATGATGCATGGCTTTGGAAACGGTCTCAATGGGGTTTCTTTCACCTTTGTTAGATTTTTCTCTAGTAGCAAAAAAATAAGTAACATACATAACTTTTTCATTTTTCTTTTTCTCCCCCAGCCTGCTCAGACAAAGGCCCGGAAGTGGAATCGGAGCTTTAAAACAAAATCTGAAGGACTGTAATAACTATAGCCAGGTGGAGATTTTACAATGAAGAATTTTCTGAGCAACAAATGTCAGTTCATGAACAGAAACACTGTGCAGCAGTTTGCCAGATTCAGTGGAGTTTTGTTTAGGGGAAAAAATAGCTTTTGCTGGGCTTCACTGGCAAAGAGCCCACAGACAAGGCCGTTCTTCTGTGAGCTGAGAAACATAGACATTAAAAGAGAAAAGGAAAAAATCAGATAATTCAAAGAGAAAAATAATCATTAAAAGAAAAGATAAATTTGATTTTGAAAAGCGACTATGAAGAGAACATTGCTAAAAGCCTGCAAGAATGGGCAAGATGATGCCTCTGTGGGAATTGTAAGCATTAGGACATATGCCAGGATATCATACACTGCTTTGCTGATGTACCTGCAATTGCCACCAAGGTGGATCTGGCTGCTCACCCCCCTCCATTACTTTCCCAGGTGGCTCACACAGGACTGAGAGATCTCCACTATTTGTACAGAGAATCAAACAAATGGTGCCATTTTCTTGGCCTCTCATGTTTTAGTTCTTCTTGCCTGTGTACTCACAATGGAAAAAAGCATAATAAAATATACAGAGAGATGGATCATGAGACACATTTCATCTAATGAAATCTATATTACTTTTAGTAGTCTTGTTTCATATCATTCAAGTAATGCAATTACACCCATTTCCTTATGAATATACCCTTAATAACATTATTTTGGTATCTTTGTAGCTGAGGCTTTTTCAGGATCAAAAAGATTTAAGCACAATTAGGGTAAATATGACCTGGAACACTGAAACACTTCAAAACCCAGTGAAAAAGCAAATGCAGGGCAAATGATGCAGTGGGCAAGATCTGAACATGCTTCTTTGAACTGAATCTAAACTTTGTACAAAAAAATGCTGCTTATTATCACTGAATATTAATACCTCAGACACTCTTGGGCCTTGAAGAAGACTTATTCAGACTGATTTAGGTAGGATTCTTTTAATCATTCTATTTTCCCATCAGCCACAAGCAGTAAAAATTGCTTCTTAGACTTGCCACATTAATAACAAATGCGAGGCATTCTTACAAATTGGAAACAGTCCTAATTACACTGAAAATTTGTGTTAGCTAAGAAAAAATACAGTTCTGTAATTGTTTGGGCTTTGGTTTTTGATTTTCATTTTTTTGATTTTCATTTTTACCCTGGATTAAAGTAATATCCAGTTATGCTCTAACCATATTTTAAAAAGATCATAGTATTTCTTTTTATTACCCACTTCAGGTAGTTTGCCAGCAATATGGAAATCTGTCACTATAAACCTCTGAATGTTTCTGTGTGTTAATATAGCCATCTTGATATGTAGTCCTGATACACTACAAGCCCTTGGAGACTCTAGACTTAATAATAAATAGTTTATTTATAGGGAAAGTATTTTGAAATAATGATTTTTTAATTTTTTTAAGAACATACACTTTTTTAAGTCAACATTACTTCTTGTAATAGATGCAGTATAACCCCATACTTAGAGGTTTCTAATACACTACAAGATATTTCGGAAGTCATTTGGTGTTTTGAGTCCACTTCATAAAGAATTTGCATATCTCTTTTAAGTATCTGAGTTTCTTCTGGCCTAAACACAAAAGAATCTCTAGAGGCACAAATCTCAGAAAGTGTATAATGAATAAATGGAAAGCACTTTGCATACTAATACAATCCTATTTTTACATTTTGTCTTGCAAGAAGGCAACTATTTATTGCAACCATTTTTGACACATGTTGGTAACCACAGCTAATAGATGCATTGTCAGTGTTGCGTGAAAGAAAGCTTATCAGGTGATGATTTTTCCTGATATACTTACATAATGCAAAACTCTAAAAGCTTTCAGAAAACTGCCGAAGAACCACAATTTACCTAAGTGGAAACTTGTCTTCATTTTTTCCCCTTTTGCTTCTGTTCTGTAATTACATCCTTAACACTATAATAATACCCATTTATGAGAACATAAAAGAAATGATAGGACAATCTATTACTTGTGAAAAATATTGCCTGAGGAAAATAAGCATTAAGCAACCTAAAAAGTGATACTCTGAACATATGAGTGTTTTTAATAATGTGTATGTGTTTAAGTTGCTGCATTATTTTTTAAGTGCTCTCTGAAGCTCTTGGTGTCAGTACAAAGTACCTAAGTAAATGCAACATAAACTATATTAAAAGCAAAATGCTGTCTATAATCTTTGCACATTGCTGAGGTAGAGACTGAAACTCTCCATTAAAATAACATTTCTAGAAAACATTTTTCACTAAGCAGAAGCACAACTGAAAATATAGAGTCTCCAAATTTCCATATAAATGAAGCCAAAATATCACCTGTCCTGTTCTCAAGGATTTGCTCTAGTCATAAATACATGTTTTGAGAAAATGCTTAATAATGTAAAAACACAATGAAATTCCCTGAAATATCTTAAAAAAACAACAGCACAGAAGATGGAAACTACACTGAAAATTCAAAGCAAAAATAGAAAGTCACTGAACATGGGGTAGAAGGAATTTCTAGACACATAATGTGCCATCCTTTAAGAGAAGCTGCGCTACATCTAAACTACTAAGGACAGGTGTTTGTTGAATCTGCCACCATCAGGGATGGAGAGCAGTTTGTTGATTTTTTTTAACTGCTAACTATGCTCAATATTACAAAGTTCTTCTATAACCTTACCTAAATCTTACTTGCTGAAAATTAAGCCCACTATTTCTTATACTGTTCTAAGTGGACATGGGGACTAATTTATTACCCTTTCTTTGCAAGAACTCTAGGATGGTTCTAATCATACCACATATGCTTTTTGATGGTTGTGATTTTAACTACATCAGTTAATCAGAAGTTTAACTACTGGCTGAAAATTATCACAGCTTAAATAAAATATAGATAATGAGTCCCATGCTTAAAAATTATATGTAGAAAATATGAAGCCATGTTAAGAAATTAATTGGATTAATTAGTTATCAAGGATAATAACAGTGATTTTACATTGCAATCGCAGTGTTATTCACATATATTTACAGTTGGGTGATTCAAAATTAGTTGGATACAAGGCAGCAACTAGCCCAAAATTAAAAAAAACCAACCCACCAACACGTGGTTATGAAAAAAGACTGTAATAACAATTCCTGTATTTATAATTGCTCCAGTAATACTTAGTTTGCATATGTCAATGGCTACTATGATTTTGAGTAAAAAAGCTACTGAAACACATAGATTAAAGTGAGGCTAGTGCAGTATCTCTGGGCTGTGCATATCTGAAAAATTACTTTCCCCTATTACTGATTGGAAAGCAGTAATAGATTCACAAATGCTGAATATCAAGGGCCTTTGGGGACTGGAAGGTAATGAAATACCTGCCTCTAATGCACTGCCTTCAGGCTGACTTCCCAGCTTCACCGCTTGAGATCTTAGCCTCCACAAGTGAAAGTGGCTCAGACCTCCTTCTACATCTATGGGACTAGTGACTTCTGCCATACGCTCCTATCGCTGTTCTTTTGCCCTCCATGGCACATCCAGGACTGCCACCAACACCAGGATGAACAAAATTACATATGCTCCTCTCAAACTTCCCAGCTTGAAAAAAACCCAGGTAGTTGCTTACTCACCACCCTGGTACTTCCAGCATCCACCCCCATGCTACACACAGGATCGTGTGGGTTTCAGCAGCCCAGGGGTCAGGAAAAGCTCCATGTACTGCTAAGTCAGCAGCACCAACATAGCCTGGAAAGTTACTTCCAAATAAGTTTGTGCTACTGAAGCCTGGTGGTAAGATGCAGATTCTTGTCCATTGGGTGCTTGCTCAGCCATATCTCGTGTATACAACCACAACATCAAAATCTAGTGATTTATTTGAAAGGGCGTAGATCGCTGTAGCAACTACATGGGCTCTTAGACACCTTGTTTAACAATCAGGTAACTGTCTTTCCTGCTGTCTCTTGGAGAGGAGGAATTATTCCTCTGTGAAGCATGCAGCACACAGCCAGAGGCACTCACAGACTCCGAGTATGAGAGTTTGCTGTGCACCATGGCTGCTGCAGGACTGAAATCCTGCAAAAGCATCAAGTCTCACTTTTTCTCCCCCACCTCACTGTTTCCCACAGATTCCTGGGGGAAAAGTAGCGTTTGGAGCTCCAGGAAAAGCAACTGTTAAAATCTGCTCTAGAAAGTGGTGTGCATGATACCGACCTAAATCATGCCACAAAATCCAAACCATTCAAGATACATTGTCTTGTGAAAAAGCCACTCATTTATTATTCTCCCATTTGTGAATTAGAATAAACGAATTGACTTTCGCAATTATCTTAGATTTTTAAAGTAGGATGAACTAAAATGCATGTCAATGGGTTGTTTTCCATTGTTGTGGTTTAAACCCAGACAGTAACTCAGAACCACATAACCTCTCGCTCACTCCCACCCCTTCTTCTTTCCCCCCCCTTCCCACACAGACTGGGAGGAGAATGTAACTCCAACAGGTTGGGATGAGCACAGTCCAGTAACTAAGGTATAACACAAACCACTACTGCTGCTACTAATAATAATAATGATAAATAAATAACAAGGGAAAATAATACAACTGCTCACCATCCGTCAACCAATACTCAGC
>JBCJKH010015440.1:0-12848 GCA_039877255.1 Loriculus beryllinus
GGAAGAGCTTCTGCCTAAGAGCTCAGCTCAGTCTCCCCTGTTCTGGCAGGTTAAAGCCATTCCCCTTGGCCTGTCACCAAGTAGCTGCTGACAACACTAGAAGTCCAGTGGAAGATGTCCCTGTCCGTGGCAGGGGTTGGAACTGGATGAGCTTTAAGATCCTTTCTAGCCCAAACCAGGCTGGGATTCTGTTTGATGCATCACAATAGCGACCAAATTGCCTGATTTGCAATTCAGGAGTGGGCTAGTTTTGATGCTGGACAACTTTGCTGGAGAGGTGACAGTGAATGTATTGGATACTTCATGGGCTTTGACTTCCTTCGGCATCCCCCTCTGGTTCCCGTTGGTGCTGTGCTCAGAAGCCAGGCCCTGTTTCTGTTTTCATAAAGGAAGAGTGAGCTGATAGCGATGCAAAATAAAACACGAACAGCTTCACAGTTTTTCTAATCAGGTTTGCTTTGTCTTTGTGTAGCTGAACAGAGAAGAGCGTGTCCGTGGGCAGTTATTGAAGCAACAGCATTAAAATGAGACTCCTTGTGAAATGCTTTACTCCTCGTTGCTGTTTTGGTCAAGAAGACATTTTTCTGGAAACTGGAATTAAATTAAAAGTCCATAACAATACCTTAGTTTTTGTTCCAAAAGCCCTTTTGTCAGTTTAAAGCTGAATTACCAAGGAGAGGTGGCTGTAGTCAGTGAATGATTTTGTCACCGTGTCCTCTGACGTCTTAGAGCTGCTGAGGTTTTATCCTTCCTTCATCTCATCTTACTCATACACAGTGAAGTGCATTTCCATACTTTGCAAATTTTGGTATATTGGCCTTGAATAAACTCACAGTTAAGGTGATGCAAAAAAACCCACCCAATTCTTGTTAAAAAAGATAAAAAAAAAAAGCTGGTTTATCACTTCCCATTGGTTGTGTTTATCCTGTGACTTTCACCTGCTCAGGGCCTGACTTTGGCTGGAAACATGCTCTGAGAATTATCTAAACGTGTCTGAATTGAATACAAGGTGCTAAGTGGAAGTTGTAATATGAGTTTTGCACATCTCAAGCTTCATTGTAACCACATTAAATGCGTTTGATCCTAAAATCATCAATGGCTGAAAGGCTACAGGTAACACTGGGTTCTCAGAGGAGCATGTCCAAAAGCGACTGCTTAACACCCTACTGCAAACACACCCTGAAAGTTGTGTGTTTAAGTCATGTTTTTTTCTCTTACAGCTGACTTTTTGATGTTTTTTTGTAATACTAAGCTGATCTTGTTGTTATTTTTGTTGCTGTTTCCTTTCTTTTCCAGAATCACTCTGGTGAATCCATATTTTTATGTGAGGCATAGGTATCTTCTTTTGCTGCTTTGAGCTCTAGTGATGCCCCTCATGGTTTGTGCTCATGGAAGGGGAGGACATGCATATTTCTCCTATGCTTTACATTTGTGCTCAAATTGAGGGGAGGAAAAATAAAGAAAAAGCAGCTCCAGATCCACTGTGTATTAATGTGCAAACTGGCAAAACAGGCAAGGAATGAATGAGCAAGGCTGTAATCAGTGATAGAGTTACCAAAACGCACAGTGATCAGCGTTCAGCTCTATGGGAGAAAACAAGACTTGGGGATAAGCATAGCTCAGAACATCAGTGTGCTTCACCGTGTGGGAAGAGCTGGATGTTATCAGTTTGATGTACAGTCTCTTTTCTTCTTCTCCAGTTCCACAGAATAATGAGAAGCTTCAGGAAAGTCCATGTATTTTTGCATTAACACCAAGACAAGTGGAGCTGATCAGAAATTCCAGGTACTTCTCATTGGGTATTAACAGTGCAGGAAAACATTGCTGTGTGATTCCACAGTGTTCCCTCTGTGGAAGCTTCTGTTCTGTGCAAGGAAACACGGTTTGTTTGAGGACATGAGCAGACAGGCCACTTCTCATGTAAAGCAAATAGCTTTGGGGGAGGTGGGAGGTCCAATTTCAGCCATCTAGGTCCTGACGTTTCACTTCTGCTCCTCTAATCTTGCCTTTGAATAGTACATTTGGGCAGGAAAAGTGCTATGAAATGGTTGGTGACCCAGGTTGTCTGCTGAGCTTGTGTTGTGAGTATTTGCACATTTTTCTTTGCATCAAATGTTCAAAAGCTACCCATGTAACACTGCCCCTGAAAGAAAGCTTCCTTGTTGTAAAGGCTGCTATAGTAACTGTGTAAGAAAACATCTTGCGCTGATTAGGATTTACCCTGACCTCTGTCACGATACAACTTTTGATTCAAACAATGAAGCACCCCAGAGATGTCAGTGCAAGCAGTGAGGCTTCCTCTTTCCCTGACCTGTCCGCTGGCCCTTGCTGTGGGGAGAGGACAATGACACAGAAGAGGTCCTCAAAACTAAGCAGAAAACCCTTAGGTATTTTTCTTCACAGTAATATCACAGTGTTATCATGGAGTGGGTGAAAGATTGTGTTTCTTGACTATTCAGTGCTTGATTACTGTTGTGATCCAGTAGGTCAACAGAGGTAGTGCAGGGGAAGCTGCTTGAAGACTTGACAGAAGGGAAATGATAAACCACAGAAGTCTTTAAGGGTGATAAAAGGCTACACCCTTTAGTCAGAGCTGATTCTTGGTGCTCTTTTCTCCATATATTCAGATTTGTGAGAAAACTTAGAGCCAGTGACACAAGTATTTCACAGAGGGGCTTTCAGTGGGTCTTTGCTTGTCTCAAATGACCACTCAGCGTCATCTTCCCTGGCTTGTGGGTGGTATCCACATGTGTGCCCCCCAGCTGTGAAAGTGCCCTGTCAGCTCCTGTCTGTCAGGTGAATGGAAGTTCCATCCCTTGCACCCCCAATGTCTAAACATTCATATTAAAGCTCTGAGTTGGAATGTGAAATGCTGTCAGAGGCAACTCAAGACTCATTTGGGGATCTTATGCTTTGTGTCCTGGCAGAAATGAGTGTATGATTTCACCTGTGTACAAAGACCTGATAAAATACCCTTGTTCTGAGGTCTTCTGCTTTCCTGGTACCAGCTGAAATCCGGTTATGATCAGCACCACTGAATTCAGTGATATTGAGGTTGTTCTGCTTGTGCCCCTGGTTCCTTTGTTTGCCTGAGCAGCTTTAGCTGAATAATTGAACAAAGAGAGTCTTGAAAGAACACTCAGGTAGTCCTGACCTTAAATCCTAGCTGTGTAAATGCTTCCAAATCACCAAAAGGATGCCAGGCAAGCTGATGGCTTTCACCCAACACCATTCCAGGTTTGAAAACCCAGGGGAATCATTACAGAAACACTGATATTTGCAGGGGAATTTTACTATTTAAATGAAATTCTGTAAAGTAATTCTTTAAAGGCCTATAAGAAACCCACAACAGCCTAAAACTCTTTGAGTCTAGCAGAAGTGACAGCTGAGTTTGGTTGTTCTGGTTTTTTGTGGGTGTTGTTTTATTTTGAGGGCTTTGGAGGTTTTGTTTCTTTACATAACGAATCTGAAGTTTCTGTTTCTTCTCTAATTTACTAGGGAGTTGCAACCTGGTGTGAAATCAGTTCAGGTTGTCCTAAGGTATGTCTGAGCATGGGGCTGATTTAACGTGAGTTGCAGACCAGGGGGGAGAGAATGCACTGCCTAAAGACAGGAACTTTCAGTGTGGCTTTAGTAGCTACAAAGATCACTCAAAATAAGCTGCTTGTTCACATGCCTAAACACAACTCTCCTTTCTAACCTCTTCCTACATGTACTGCTTGAGTTAGTGCTGTGGTAGAAACCAGCAGTGTCCAAGGGTTTGCTACCCAGGTATGAAGCCTGCATCCTATCTGGGAGAGCTGAGTGGAATTGGCTTTGTTTTGGCCAGATGAGGGAGCATGGGTTGGTGTGGTGATGTGCAGAGGTCTTTGAAACATGCAAACAGCGTGGGGATATTGAGAGCCGTATTGTTTCTTTCCAGAATCTGTTACACAGACACTAGCTCTCCTCAGGAGGATCAGTACCCCCCAAACATTGCCGTGAAAGTGAACCACAGCTACTGCTCAGTGCCGGTAAGTCAGCTCAGCTGGGAGCTGTGACACTGCAACTGTGAAGGACTCGTGTCATTTAGAAGGAAATTGCTTTACTGATGAACGCAGACAAGAAGCCAGAGTATGAAAATGCACTGCTTAGTTTAAAGCTAATTTTATTGTGAATTAGAGGTGGTGTTAATAAACTGTTCATGCAAAAAGACTCGGTCCTTTTTACTTTGTGTGTGGTTTCATTGTTCAGTTCCCTTGAAAAGCGTTGGTGAGTAGAATTTAGTGATGCTGGTGAATAGATGGATCTATATAGAAGCATCTTAAGTAAAAATGAAATGTGTGTGTGTCTGTGTATATATTTAATCTTTCTGCCTTAGGGCTACTATCCATCAAACAAGCCTGGAGTGGAACCTAAAAGGCCCTGTCGTCCCATCAACCTCACCCATCTCATGTACTTGTCTGCAGCCACCAACCGCATCACCGTTACCTGGGGGAATTACGGGAAGGTACGTGTGGAAGGGGGTGGCACAGAACTTCCAAGTGCAGGAGAGCAGCCTCACTCACTCTTTCTCTCCCTGTCTCATTAGAGCTATTCTGTGGGGCTGTACTTGGTGCGGCAGATGACATCAGCAGAGCTGCTGCAGAGGTTGAAAACCATCGGGATCAAACACCCAGAGCTCTGCAAAGCCCTTGGTGAGTATGACTGTTCTGAGGTGGCATGGGGGCTCAGCTGGCTGCCTGTCACGCTGTAGCACTCCTGGCAGCCAGGAAACCTGCTAGAAACCTGCTTGGGAACAGCTGCCAAGTTTTCTACAGTTTCTTTCCTCCAGTTGTCTAAAACGCTTTTGAGTTGAGCAGCTTGCTAAGCTGTATGTCAGTCACATGAAATCACCCCAGATCTGTGTGTGAGCACAGTGCTCCTGCAGCTCATGGCTCTGCAGAAGCTCTGAATCACTGGAGCTGGATTTAGAATTTGTCCTCAGGTCGTATCATGGTGAGTGCTGCTGAGTCGCTGTGGCTTCACGCCTTCACCTGAGCAATTAGGAGCTGACAAAGGCTACCACAGCACCTCAGCCTTGACCCACACTGTTTCCAGAGGAGGTTTCTGGAGTAAGGGATCCTGGTGAAAATCTGCTGCCCCAAGCCCCTGTGAATCCTTGGGGCTGGCAGTGAAATTTCACCACCAGCACTTTCATATGCCTTGAGAGCTTCAGAGAAGAGATGATCCCGAGAGATGCTTATCCTAAACCACCCAGGTAAATCATCGTGGTATGAGGCAAATGCGAAACATGACTGAAAATGAGGGGAAATTATCTTCCTAAGGTAGAATCTGACTTGCAGTTCATGAGGGTCTGGAGGCATTTCAGTTACTTCATGGTACCAGTGAGAGCGTTTTTACTATTTAGTTCTGGATCGTGGTGGTCTTTGAAACATCCTCTTTCAGATCATGGACAACTCTTACTGAGAATAAGAAGCATAATCTTGAAGATAAACCTTAGTTCATTGGGCAGGAGATTATTTTGGGCATGTCCAGTCTTCAGACACCTAACACGCGTTGTGGCACACATTGCTGCTTCAGCCAGGCTTTTGATCTTCGTGTGCAGTGCAGCATTTTTGCAGTAGATGCTGAATGCTTCTATACCCATGTGCCACAACAGTGTCTGTTGGAGTTTTGATCATGTTCAAGCACTCTGACAGTGAGCACTTAAGACATGAGAAATGAACATTTCCATGTGTTAAATACCTACCATCCTCCAAAGCCCAAGGCACTGAGCAGAAGCTGGCTTTCGAGTTGTCCTAAACTGCAGAGGATCCTCTCAGTTTCTTCTGGCACTTCTTGAAAGCAGGCTCAGTAGGATGTGCTGTTCCCTTTAAAGTGAGCACTTGCAGAGTGGCCTCTCTGAGTGTGGCAGGCCTGAAAGCAGCTTTACACTCAGTAACAAGTGTGTGCTCCTGGTCTTGCCGCATTAGGTAACTAACAGCTTTGGCTGGACTGGGGGCAAAGACAGTGCGTTGCATTTGCTGACCAGAAAAGAAACATCTTGTTTCAGTTCCTTTGGCCTGTTACTGCTTGGCAGTTGTTTGGACATCTGAAACTGGCAAGAACAAGTAGCTGTAAACTTTGCTTTTATAGCTCAGGTCTGTTCTGCAAATGATTCTGTCTCATGTTCCTTGTAATAGCCCTCAGTACTCACTGAAGCTGCCCTCTGACTTTGGTTCAGAGGCTGACTCATCTTTTGCATATGCTCCTGTCAACTTTAGTATATAGGAAACATTGTCTGGCAGCAGAGATGTGAAGTCTGTGGCTGTGGATCCCAAAGCAGTCTTAAGCCAGCTTGATTCTGCTCAGGAAGTCCTAGAAAATGCCATTTCTCCTTCCCATGTATCATAGTAATTGATGCACAGAGAATGCTCTCACAAAGAACTTGACAAAAAATAAAGCTTGGATGAAAAGTCTCCTAATGTGAACAAAAACCCCACCAAATCTTGCAGTCTCGTGGGACTCTCACATCTGAGAAGTCACTTTCTAATTAGAGCTGCGTGTAGCCTCATTGTCTGGAGGCATCTTGTTATGATCTGAAAAGGTCAAAAGAAATGGTTGACTTGCTCCAAAGAAAAAACAGTGATGGAAGTGTCAGGGGCCCTCTCAGAAGTGGTGGCAGCAGCAGCTGCTCTTCAGGAGTTGTGCAGCAGTTTAAAGCTAATTTTCTGTGTTCATTCCTCACCGTGATGCGGGACCTGCACGTCTGTTGCTCTTCTTGATTTGCCTGCAGCTCCTCTGGGTTTTCCTTTCAGGATGCAGCAATGGGGGCAGGATTCTCTCTACCTCCGTTCCTACCATCTGATTCTTTCCAAACATAGGCTGGCTCAGTGCTAGTGACTGGTTTTGTGTGGCTGCCTTGCTGTTTGTGCTCTCTGCTCTGGTACCTTTGGGTCTGTTTGTGGTTCCTGTGAAACAGTCTGCTGGAATAAATGAGCTGGCCAGTGTGTGAATTGAGGAGTTGCAGCCCGGTAGTGCGAAGAGGAGGCTTGTTTGTTTGATGGTGAAATGGTGGGATGTGGTTTCCTGTCAAGGCTTAAAAACTTAGAGGAGTTTTAGATTAGATATTAGGAAGCAATTCTTCACTGTGAGGCCCCTGCACAGGTTGCCCAGAGAAGCTGTGGCTGCCCCATCCCTGGCAGTGTTCAAGGCCAGGTTGGACACAGGGGTTTGGAGCAAGCTGCTCCAGTGGAAGGGGTCCCTGCCCATGGCAGGGGTTGGAACTGGGTGAGTTTTAAGGTCCTTTCCAACTCAAATCATTCTATGGTTTTAGAATTGTTATTCATTTATTTCCATTATTTAACTGTTCTTATCTTAACCCACGAGTTTTGCAGATCTCTTACCCCCATCCTGCTCGGGGATGTGTGAGGAGGAGGGAATGAGCAGCTGTGTGGTGCTTAGTTGCTGACTGGAGCTTAACCACGACACCAATGTACATAAATTACAATGTTCAGACTAGCCTGAACCACACAGTGGTAATACCACAGCAACCCGTGAACAGGACATTTTTGCCAGGAAGATGTTTTCTCCCGAGTACCTGCAGAAAAGTTCATACTGTCTCTTAGATGGAAGAAGTATATTAATTAGAGAACCAGTCTTCCTAGAATTGATTAAAGATATGTTTTGCAGCTGTCTGTGGAATTTCTTCCTAGGACCTCAAAAAAACCAGCAGTGAACTGTACATTATTGCAAGCCAACAAGTCACCAACCAAACAACAGCCAAGGCACAAAGAACTAAGGAGCTGGTTTTGACAAGCAGAAGTACAGAAGCTTTAGGGAGAAAAAGCCATCCTGGTTTATATTTCTATTAAAAGCACCTTTTTCACCACCCAACACTTGGGTGAACTTTGCTGGTATTACACACACATCAAATGGATGAATAAACTGGAATTGTGACTTTACAACACTATGATGAGAAAAACTAGAAGCGTATATGACCAACGAAGATTACTTCCATATGAAGATACTCATTTGGTTTTCCTTCCCCCCAAGTACAGCATATGCTGTGAACTGATGATGGACTAAGTGAATGCTAAAGAATAGAGCTATTTTAAGCATTTTGAGACCTTGAGTGTGTTTAAGCATACAAGTACTATTAATTTCAATGAAAAATGTCAGCTCAAAGCAATGCTTTAATGCTTCATTTACAGCCCCCTAAAAAGAAGGGAACTGGTAAGTGTTGCTGTGATAGTTCAGCAGCCACCCAACTGTCTCCTTGACTTGTTTTCACTCCTGCTTCCTCAAAATAATGAAATGGGATTGAAACTTTATGCTTTTACGCTGTGTTTTATTAAAAATCCCCAAACCCTAACGAGATACAGATGATAAATCAGAGACTTGAAGTAGTGCTAATATCACTTCCCAGGGCAATACCAAGGCAGATGCTGGCACCATCTACTAATCCAATGAAAACCCATTTTCCACTTTCAGCCTCCAGAGTGGGGCAGGAGGGAAAACATCTGGAGACGTGACAAAGTACAACAATAACAGTGGACTTTTCCATATGTCTTACATGTTTCAAAGATACCCTGTTGATTTTTAGTAAATAAAATCCAATTCCAACAGCTTTCTTGACAACAATGTTCAACCTTACATCTCTGTTACAGCCACAGGCAGCTGTTAGCTAATAGCATAAGCACGTAAGTGTTCAGGAGGCTTCCTGGGTCCAAGACATGACAGCAACCTTGCATTCATCAGTTACTTGAATATTTATACTTATCCCAACCTCTCATCTATTTTGCTGCACAGTAACTAAATCCCTGACATTAATAGCCCATTCAAACACAACTTATGGCTCTGTTTCCTAACGCACAAGTCCCATGTCAATTATGACCCAGATTAAGTAAGATGAAGTGCTTTTGGGATAGGAAAATCATCAACATGAAAATGGTGTAGATATTTTAAACTGCAGTGGAAGCTGTACGTTATTAGAGACTACAAATTCATCTGTAAAACCCTGAAGCATATGCCCTATGAAAAAGCAGAGAGGATCCACACACACACACTGTCCTATATTATTAATCAGCCATCTGCAAGAGTCGCCATTTCTCAGCATATATCCAGATCCCCCCTGATCTATGCTCATACTGTATTTCCAAATGTTGGTGCTGTATTCAACTTTCTACCTGCTTGGGAAAGTACCCAATGACAAACACTGCCAGTATGATTGACTTCACAGCACTCTGAGATGGGAGATCTATGCGGGGTGATACTTCATTTGTACACTGGGCACTTCCAAGTCCAGACTCTCATAAACATCTCATCTTTGAAACAAAAAAGTTTGAGTTTTAATGGCAGTTCTTGAACAAGGTTCTTTCTGTGTTTGAAACTGCATAAATAAGAGATGTCTGAATTATGAGGCTGGAATTCTTAAGCTTCAGAGGAGGGTGAATGATAACACTAAACCTAAAAGCCTTCCCTGTGCCAGAAACTCACCCAGGAAAGTTCTGCCTCTTTCCTTCCATATCATAAGCAGAGTCAATCTCTTCTTCCTTGCAGCTCCTGCCTTTGTCAGTGGCGACCCAGCTGTCCAGCCATCCCTTGCCACTACACTTGCTCAGTCCCACTCTATGGGAAGGAGGATTATCCTGGATGTGGGGCAGCACTCACTGCCAGAGCTCAGTTTTATTTGAATAAGCCACATCTTGGGGGTTTCGCTCTCAGCTTGCCTTCCTCACGCTACAAATAATATCACAAAGGTAGAAAGGGGGACATTACAAACCAGCTAAGGAGATTTGATGGAAAACAGAAGCTTGAGGTCTCAAATCATTACTAGACCATACTCTACAACAGAATTAGAAACATGCGTTTAACAACAATCACTTCTTTTCATAACACTTTCCCTGAGACGTCATTTAAGGCTGTCTTGACTAGAGAACACCACAGTTGTCGAAGTCACTCCTGGGTGAGCAGTTGATGCCCATCCCAATTGTCCACTATCCCCTGCACAGATAGGGATCTGCCCAGTGCTCTTCTTCAGAAGATCATTCTAAAATGATCCTAAACTCACTTTTTGTGTTTAAACCATTTTTAACTTCAAGACCAATGAGTCTTTTCTGATGGTTTGCTAAAATGCTTCCAGAAATTGCTTTTCATAAGCAAAGAAATATCCCAAGCACTTGTGCAGTCCCAAATGGAACAAAATTATCAACAAAACGAAACACTATACGATTCTCATGCCCCAAACTGAGGAAAAAATGCGAAAGTTAAAACCCCATGGACAACATCACACAAATCCAGTTTACAAAGGTGATCACTTTTAATTAGAAAGTGTGCTGCTGATGACACAGGCAAAGAAATGTTTTGTTGTAGCACATAGATTTATAACCCTCAGAGGCCCTTGAACTATACATGCAAGTATATTCTTGTAGATGTAACTGTGCACCTTTAAGCCGTATTGTGTTCTAGCTGGACTCACTGCTCCTGCACAAGTAGGAAAGCATGACCTTTGCTGCCAAGTTCTGACATGCACTTGGACTTCCACAGTCTTTTAAGAGAACAATAAATCCCCAGAGCTGGGTGATGCAATGTGCTTCTGAGCTTGCATCTAAAGTAGAGAGACAGGCTTATTGCAATCAGCCTTAAGATTATCCATCGTGCTACAGCTACTGTAGAAGTCACAAACAAGGTTTTTAGCTCAAGTTAATAATCTTTATTTAGGCAATATAGCTTAATTTGATGAAGATTCCCTCAAGCAGTCTAGAAACAGACCTGGAAACAAATACCCAAGTACTCAACCCAAGTAGTTCAAGTACATTCAATTCCAAAATGTGACAGATAAACAGTCCAAGAGGAACACAATCCACTGTGGAAGATCCAGGCCAGAGAAGCTCCAGTTGCTGCTGGAAGTGGATGCTCCCAGGTCTTACCCAGCAGCAGGAGTCACTGCAGCTGCTTAGGGAGTTGCTCGCAGGGTATCACCATCACAGCAGCACCCTGGCTCCCATTTATCTCCGACATCAAGAGGGAGTACTGTGCTTGCATTAAGTTATCTGGTTCTACACAATGCTCTTAGTTTTGCAGACTGCAGCTCAATGCAATGTTTTCTTCCTAGGCACTAGGCATTTTGGTAAGTGTTTCAAGAAGACTTATCCTCACTCTTGGTACAAGTCAAGGATTACACTTGATTTTGGATCTTAGCCCAAGAGGCCAACAAGCTAATGTTGTATTAACATGGTAACATGTAGAGCAAATGCTGTTCCTTCTCCCACGGGATCCGTAAGTGAGTGTATTTCATAAATAGGAAAAGAAAACAAACCAAAGCACCACAGCAATAAGCACACGGTTGCTTTTACTGTATGTTCTTATAACACACTAAGCGTTCTTCACAGAAGCTAATCTAAACCAATAGCCCTGGAAATGGCTATATCCTTTATTTAAATGTGGGAAGCCCTCAGGGCATAATCTGAATCCCTTGATTTTATGACTGTAAAATATATAATGATATTATCACCAAAGTCAATAACATGCTCTGGGCAATCAATTCACTGAAGAACAACACATCACTGTGGTTTTTTGTTCCTTTCCTAACTAATAAACTGTCAAAGTTGTATCCATCACACATTCAAATTATAAACCCGAAATAACACCTCCTTCTATCTCACCGGGCTGAAAAACAATCACATAGGCACTTATAAACAGCCCATGTCTTCATGGGGACAATTAGCATTTTTATAGCACACACACTGCGGTGCACAATGACCTCTAAGATGTGGCACACACTGAAGATTACTAAATTTATTGCTAAGTGGAAGATATTTCCCATTAGCTGTGCATTTATCCACCCCTATGCCCACATATATATGCAACCTGAATTTTATGCATTTGCACATATGCGTACACACATGGTGCGCAGCTTCATTTGGTCTCAATTATCTGAAGAAAATGCACAGTAATTTTAATCAACTACAGATTTCCTTAAGGAAAAGGAAAAAGTACATAAGCAGGTGTAAAAGAGAAAATATTCACAGATAATTATATGTACCTTTCATACAGCAGCAACTAAACAGCGATTCAGGAAGGAATCATCAAAAGCTCAAATGGCTTATTCTCCTTGATGGAACATTTTTCTCACTGGCTTCACAAAACTGCAAGTCTAACTCAGAGGGATGGAAAGTATCCATCACACAAAGGGTTGGATCATGGGTTTGGGTTGGAAAGACCTTAAGATCATCTAGTTCCATCCCACATGCCATAGGCAGGGACACCTTCTACTAGAGCAGTTTGTTCACGGCCCGTCCAACCTGGCCTAGCAGTATCTATCAGTGTATGTGCATGCAGTTTAGCTTCTGGTGTTATTACTAGCATTCTCTTCCTCTAACAACAGTTCTCAAATAACTTTCTTGCAGTTAGACATTTTAACCTTTTTTAACAACAAAGTTACTTAGGGGTTTAATTTCAGGATCTATAATTCAGCTGAAGTGACCAGAGTACATTCACCATCGCTGCTGTCTTTTAAATCATAGAATCATAGAATAGTCAGGGTTGGAAATGACTTTAAGATCATCCAGTTCCAGCCCCCCTGTCATAAGCAGGGACACCTCACACTAAACCATGCCACCCAGGGCTTCATCCAACCTGGCCTTGAACACTGCCAGGGATGGAGCACTCACAACCTTCCTTGGACAACCCATTCCAGTGCCTCACCACCCTCACAGTAAAGAATTTCTTCCTTGTATTCAATCTAAACCTCCCCTGTTTAAGTTTTAACCCATTACCCCTTGTCCTTTCACTACAGTTTCTAATGAGGAGTCCCTCCCCAGCATCCCTATAGGACCCCTTCAGATACTGGAAGGCTGCTATGAGGTCTCCACGCAGCCTTCTCT
>JBCJKH010015444.1:0-10300 GCA_039877255.1 Loriculus beryllinus
CCGTGTCTCCCGGCGCCGCAATAAAGAATACCTGCTTGTCAGCTTGAAACTCTGTTGGCGAGTTTGTTCCTGGAGTTCCCTCCGAATCAGGGTTTATGCGTAATTTCCTTGCTGACGTAGTGTCACGTACAAGTTGTGATTAATGATGCTAACACTCTCTCAACACCTTTCCAATTTTTTAGTGAAGATACTTTTGTGAGGTATTCCTCCCAGCCTTGTTAATGTGTTTAAGGTATTAACAAAATAATTGATGGAGCAACAACTTCATTCAGCTTAACAGTTTAACAGACTGGCATGGCTGACAAAGAAAACCTGCCTCCTCTGCTGCTACCCACAGATCGGGGAGTCAGGAAGGCAGAACAGCAGATTAGTAACCACTCCACTGATGTCTTTTTACTATATCAACATTATATTGGCAAGGAAATTGCATTCTTCCCGCTTTGACATAGTTATGGTGATATATTAGGTATACAGAAAAGCTAATGATGGAATTAAATGGAGTTATAATATATGTTAGATCTCTTTCCCAAGGTCAACTCTGGATGACACAACAAAGATATAATAACAGGAAGGTGTCAGATAGTGATGGGCAGCATGTTGCTGGAGCCTGGACGCTCACATTTTTTAAGGACATACAAAGAGAAAGAAGAAGATCGGAGCTTTCAAGTTCACAGTACCTCACTCTGCTCTTGGTGGAGCCCTGTTTTTAATAGGAGATTTTGTCTGTGTCCACCCTGATGATTAGCTAACCCCCACACTCCTTGCACTACTGTGCTTCATTAGGAAGCCACACAGTGGCACATCTTGAGAGCTGAGCTCTGGGTGCCGCAGACACACATCCTGTGGGGACACATCCTGTGGAGACCTGGGCTTTTCAGATACTGTTTAGCAACTCAGGAGGCAGTTCAGTTTATATGGCTACATCCCAGTCTCCGCTGTATAACCCGGGGCAAGTAATTCAGGTTGCATTTCAACAGTGACTGGTGATTTTTTATTCTTTCTTAAAGCACCTTCATGTTTTATTGTTTAGCTTGGGGCAGCTAAACTGGATTCAAGCCAAGGCTGCCAGCCTCAACTCTGCAAGCAGCACTCTCTCAAGTATCACAAATATGTGACTCCATTGTCAGCTGCTTCAGAAAAGCCCATCCTTACATCCTCTGCCTCTCAGTTCCCTGTGGTGCCCACAGAGATAACAGCACTTCCTTTGCCTCCAGGAATGCTGAGGGCATGGACACAGTAAAAGCAGAAGAGCACTCTCAGACTCAAGGGGATCAAGAAAAGTATCTTAAATAGATTTTTTTTTTAATTTATTTTATTGCATTTCCAAAGTCTTTGTAATTACTACTGTACAGAAGTCATACAGCTCTGCAGGCTTTGCTCTGCAAGCGGCTGCTACGTCATTCCAGAGGAGCTGCACACCCTGCAGGGAAATGCTTTGTGAAGTGGTTCTTGAGAGACATCCCTGTGCTTTCTAAGTGATACCAGAAGTTCTATTCACATTTCACCAAGTGACCTTGCCCAGAGCAGCCGCTCTGAAGTCTCGTCTCTACAACTCTGCAAATTGTGTGTATGCAGCAGATTTTTGTTTCCACTATTTTTCAGGTGAAGATGTCCTTTTTTAAGGTGAGGCTGTTAAATTGATCAGTTTCCATTCCCCTTTTGTTTGTAGTCTCTAGACTAAATGGAAACGAGCTGGATTTGCTTTCAGTCGGTGAGCAAGGGTGTCTAGCTTCTATGCCAATAGCAAGAGAGGGGATGTATGTTCCCAGGGGAATGCCTGGGCTGTCCCATCTCTGCAGGGACTCTGCAGGTGCTGGGAGGTGCTGCTTCTCAGGAAGGAAACATGGTACAAGACAGTGTCGTGTATTAGGGCACCGAGGTCCAGCTTTGGTGGACTTAGGGCTGGGGAACTCAGGCAGTAGCACAGGAGGGCACTGTGTGCACGTCCTTGCAGCTGAGCTCTGCTTCTCTTCGTTTGAGACCGAGCTGGCCCTGAGCTGTGGGCAAGTGTGAATGAGTCATACAGCCAACCCACAGAAGGGGTGGGATGGGGATGCTGGAGGTCTGAATGACAGACCAGACACTATTTCTCTCTTCCTCATCCTCCCGATTGCTTTCTGTGAGATAAATTAACGTATGGGGTTTCTTTTTATTCCTGTTAATTTCCAGCCCTTGGAAAGCCCTTCCCGGTGGGAACGCGGCTCTCCCTGTCTCCTCTGTTGCCTGAGGCTGCACGTTTAAAACCTCCCGTTTCCTGGCGAAGCCTCACCCGGTAGTAGCTTGCTTGTGACACCAGAGGGAGACGCGAGCCCGGCGAGGGGCCGGGGCTTCGGGTACAGCGGTTGGGATAGCGGCGGCTTCGGGAGCTCTCTGCTCGGTGCCTGCTCTGCAAAGGCACGGTACGTGCCTGCTCGGTTCCCCTTCTCCACTGGTCACACCGAGGTGGAGTGGTCCCCAGCGCTAATGCAAGCATCACAGTATTCACTTGATAGGGTAGCACATGTTGGGCTAATAGCCGTTTCTATCTCAAGCATCAGTGACCCAGAGAAATAATTTGCCGGGTCAAATCTGACCCACAGACCACGAGCTGGATGAAGTGGGGAGGGGTATGAAGTTGTACCTAAGTTTCCGATCATTTGCCGAGGTGAGTAGCTCCGGAGAGGACGCCTCCAGCACCGGAGTGAGGGGAAATAGAAGCATCCAGGGGTCTTGATCCTGAACGGCGAGAGCCACCAAGGGAGCCCTAAAACCTCGCCAGGGCTTGCTCAGGAGCCGACAGTGCTGCTGACAGAGCCCTTGACTCACAGAGGCGGTGCCAGGGGAGACCTGAGTGCGTAAAACATCACCCTGCACTGGAATGGGTTGCCCAAGGAAGTTGTGAGTGCTCCATCCCTGGTGGTGTTCAAGGCCAGGCTGGGCAGAGCCTTGGGTGACATCGTCTAGTGTGAGACGCCCCTGTCCATGGCAGGGGGAGTTGGAACTAGATGATCTTAAGTCCTTTCTAACCCAAACCGTTCTATGATTCTATGTTTTCAGCCTTAAAAGTGCCTTCAAGTCCTCTCTGCCAATCATAATTTACCTCGAAATTTTATCAGGTAGGGAAATAATAATGTTTACAATGTTATACACAATATTGACATTCCCAGTCCAGTGGAATCCAAGTTCTGAAGCAGCACAGGTTTTCAGTCTGCTATGTCCAGGAGACAACCCCTGCAATGCCACTCCTCCCCACAAAAGACACCAATGAAAAAAAACGGGGGGGAGGGGGGGAGGGGGAAGAGCAAAAATAAAGAAAAAAGAAGAAATATAAAAGAAAAAATAATAAGAAAAAGGAAACAAACCCAAAGAAAAAAAATATTAGGGATATTTGCACAGCCAGCAAAACTGAGAAAGCACAGCCTTGTTGGGGTGGTATTGGAGTCAAGAAAGGAAGAGGTGTCTTGCTGCTCTCTGTGTACTCTCCCATACTCTCCCATCCCCTAGAGAGTGTTTTGCAGCCCCTCCAAACCCCCAGCTAGCAAGTGCATGCTGATGCAGGTTGGTGCATTCCCATCCCTTGTCTTTGGAGCGTGCTGCTTGTGAGAGGCAGAATGAAACTAGGACCATTGTCAGCCCCCATGAAATCCAAATGAATGTGAGCTCTCTGCAGGAATGGAGTTTGTTACTTTAAATGGCTCAATAATGCTGCAGCTTTTCTATCTCCTAATCCATAATATATGAATTTTTTTACAGACCTACATGGAATTTCTTTGACATCTCCTCAAATTGCATTGTTTTAAGATACTTTCACATTTTTTATTGGCAGCCCAGTTGCAATAGAGGGAATCCGTATAGCATCAATACTGCTTGCTAGGAGAGCCTGGTAACTGTGAAATATAAACCAGCAAGGTCTTGGACTATTGCTTAATCTTATCAGCAGAATTCAGGTAGCGTGAGGCAGAAATTGTGCTACTAACAAGTGTTGCCAACCATCACTGCCTTGATGAGATGGGATGAAAAAATCAGAAAACAGAGCTGTATCTGGATCTACACAGATCCTGAACACAGCAGCACAGAGAGGAGCTGGCTGTGCCAGGCAGCAGCCTCATGATTAAAATAAGCAGTTCTGTGCTCCTCATGTGCTGTAACGCTAGCACTACAGTGGTGAGCCTCCGAGGCCAGGAGACATCAATCCTCTTCAAGTACAGAGACAAAAGGCAAGTGATTCTAAGAAAATGTGGGTAGTTTGCTGATGTTTTTAGAGACTTTTCTTCTAGGCTAAGAAAATAAAAAAGAGTGAGTGCTGTCAGTGCCTTGGGGATTGCTGTGGGTGTAAGTCAGCATCCCTCAATTTATTTCCATTTCCTTAGGAGCAGGGATGTAGGTTAGGCATCATTTTAGCTGCTAGGATTTTGATCTCTGCAGGCTCTTTGAATGGCTGACTGTGGGTTTTAATATCCACTTCAGAAGATGTGCAAAATCAACTCTAAAAGCTTGCCAACATCATCTCCTAATGGCACCCCCACCCCCATGTCTCCTGTCTAATGTCCCACCCTGTGGTGCTTTTTGATTATTAGGCAGACTGCACGGCCAGTTTAAACTGGAAGAATCTGTTTCTTAACAATTCATAACCCCTAATTATTAGGTTGTTAAGGTCACACAAGAGTATATTCATAAGGTAGCTCTTTGGAGAGCAGGAGGTGACTACTCAGAAATTACTGCATTTAGCTTGGAAATTTAGCTCAAAAAGAACAGCAGAGAGATGCTTAAAGGGGCCAGTTCTTGAAGTGAGACAGCTGGGGAAATTTAAGATGTGTCTAGCCTCTCTGCTTCCTGTAATCTTAAAAGGGCTGAGGTGCATGCCCTTTCCTTCTCTGGCTGCCTTAACTGTCATGGTCCACAGTCAGATATCCATGCTGAGGGAAGCCAAGTCTGCTGGCTTTCAGTACCCAGAGGGTTTGTCATTCCCACTTTGATGCATCTCATATCCCAAGGGTTCCTTATATCCCAGCCCTGCAGCAGTCCTTCAACCCTAAACCCAGCCAGGAGGGAGGCAATGTACACACATGTGCAAACAGACTTGTCTCAGGTAACTGGCTACAGATCTCTTGTCCAAGTCTTTTTTGTGCTGCAGCATTGTTAAGACACCCCTATATATGTGCCGTAGGGTTATTCCTCTCCTCTGCTCCTCATGTGGTCCCAGAACTGTGAGATGATCCCTGCAGCGTCACTGGGGCATTTGTACATCCCTTGCACCACTATTTGTTCCCAAGGACTGTTCTCTAACTGTCTAATTAGTCCCTGCTGTAATTAACTGTGTACCATTTGTTGTTCCCTTTCAGTTGATATTCATCCTGTGGGAATAGGCAGCTCCTGAGAGCTATCACACATCAGAGCTTTACAGGGACCCTGGAGAGAGTTATCAGTGTGACTTGAGCTTTGGTAATGGCCCAGGAAAGGAATGGGGGGTGAGGAGGGTGGGGGGGTGCGGAAGGGATGCTTTTTAGCTGGCACTCCTCTCCATCTCTCCAGTGTTCACAGGACCCGTGCACGTACCAGCCATCCCAGTTGCAGGGAGCCAGGCAAAGCATATCAAGTGGTATTTGCCAAAACATGTCTAGCCAGAGACAGCAGGATGATGGAGAGGTGGTTCTCAGCATCCCTTAATCAGCAGCAGTACTTCCCTGTGTGCAGTGGCTGAGGCTGGGCTGCAGTTGCATGTGTAGCGGTCGGGACGGTGTGTGCAACCAGGACATCTGTGTGGCCTAGGCAATGGTCTGCTCCCATCAGCGAATGCCTCTAGGATGAGAAGCCCTGGAAATTTTTGATGGTGTGCTAAAAAAATGGATAGCAAAATAACCCCCCTAAGGGAGCTCCTTTGACTTTTTTGTTGCTCCGAATTCAGACGCTTTGCAGCAGTCTCAGTCTTTGATTTTTTTTTTGCTGTGTTCCAATACATTGGCACAGATGAAGCACCCACTGACCTTGGTGGAAGTTCAGAGGCGGGGACTCCTTCACTGGCCAAAAGCACAATATAAAGGGTGGCCTTTCTGCTCAGATACTGCATAGCACTCTCAACTCGTACCATTACACACCTAAAGAAACGCCGGTTCTCACAGACTGATGGATTTGAACATGTCACCAGCGCTAAACACACTGTTTAGAATTTTTAAACGTTTAATTTGTAGTGATGGAGACTAAATTAAGAATTAAAACTGTGCACATCAGTCCCAAGGGAGTTCCCCCCTTCCCTCCCACTCCAACTGGAATGAAGAGGAGTTGGAATTATACATGAATTAATGAATAAGTAATAGAATTGCACAAATAAATTTCAGATGCAAGGATTATTTTTTTTTAAATCATCCACAAGTTAATATTTATTTATGTAACATGCAGAATGCCAGCCAATGGCTGCATAAATATTAATTACTAATTAAACTTTAATAGCAAAGCAAAACCCTTGCATTTGCTAAATGTATGTATTAAAGCTGTCATTATTTGTTTGGAGAATTGGGTTTGTTTGAGACTTCGGTCAAGCAGTGACAAGAATACAATTTCAGAGCAGGAGACAACCTAAGTTAATCTTGCTTTTTGCTTTCCTTGCAATCGCTCAGAGGATGAATTAATTTCTTTTTTATTTTCCTCCCATGAGGAGATGACAACAAAATTTAAACAGAGTGCTCTGCAAAACCAGGCCATCACTGTACCCCCAGCTGGGCATCCCTGCTACGTTTTGACTGATTCCCAGTACAAAGAGGAGGAGAAGGATGGCTTCATAGCCAGTCAGTGCAGCTTTGCTCCCTGCAGAGCTCCCTGTACTGCCTTAGACCACCTGATTAGCTGGTCTTTGGTATTAGTTTTGCATTTATGTGCCTTTTGGCAGCCTGAAGGCTCACCTGCAATTGCTGTTTTTGCAGGCTGTTGTGAGTCATGTTACATTAATGTCTTGGGTATGCAAGTCCATAATGTCCCTGTCTATTGCTTTTGGTGTGTGTGCTGCTAAACTCCCCTGGGAAGGAGGTTTACAGAGATGAGCTTTCCTCCTCCTCAAAGAGAGTGAAGGTGAAAAGCTGGGGAGTCCCTGCAGAGCCATGACTCAGCTCCGAGTCTTCCCTGCATCACTTTGCTGGTTGTGCTGGTTGCTGCTGTTTTCTCTGCATGTCACCTTACTGCTCTGGGGCACTTGCAAGGGTTTCTCAGTGCCATGGTTAAACCAGGTGCTGTCCCTTGTGATCCAGACTGGCTGGTACTTTCCTGGTTCCTAAACAGCTCTTGCTGTGATTTGGCTCCCTTTGGCTCAGGAGAGGGTAACAGGTGAAGCAGCTCTCATCATCAGGGGCCTGTGACTAAAGGACGTGGCAAGTGGTACAGCTGGGAAAGGGATAATTCTGCTGAGCTGTGACTTCAGCAGCACTTGTGCCTGGGTGGTGTATTATGAAGTGAAACTGCCAAGTGGTGCAGCAAGCATTTAAGGAGTAAATAGATCTAAGATGCTCTAAGAACTGAATGCAGCTTTGGGTAGAATGTGGTTTATAAGAATTTATGAATTTCTGGATGATTCAAGCAAAAAACTTTGCTCTGGCATTCTGTGTAATTTCATGCAAAGTTGGTGGTACTGCCTGTGGTGTATCACTGCTCTGGGGAGTCAGGGAGGTCCAGTTTGGTTTTGGGTTTGGGTTTACATTTGTGCTTTTCAGCTTTCCTCTTTTAAGCCAGTAATTACAGAATTAAACTGGTGAGACAAACCCTGAGTAAAACACATTAGGCTATTTTATCCTTGCAAGAAGACAGGTTCTGTGTCCTTGTATGGTCCCACTGTGATTCCCCCAGCCGCAGAGACTATTGTAAGCATAGTCTTGGAAGTCAATGAGGTGAGGCCTATTGCTCACTGGGACACACCTGTGTAAGCATTTGAAGGCTCAGGACTTCAATAAGAATAAGGAACAGGTAAAACATCTAATGCAGTATTTTTTCTTGGGCCTCATTTAATTACAGGGACCCTACTAGTTAAACAATTTAATAAGCAATTTTCTTACCCATTTTGAAATTGATGGTGCATACAAAGACATGAGTTGGTTAAAACCAGCAAGGCTTCACCCAAAATTCGGAGATTAGTAATCTGTGTGGTTTGAAAAATAAGTACATAATTCAAGTCACTATGCAATAGCTCCAGATACCTCCCCATTGAGCTGCCCTGGATAATGTGTGCTCTTTGGTTCAGTAACAGTGGATGGCCTTTGAGTGTGTCTGTTTTAACTAGAAGGAAGAAGCAGAGACAGAAAATAAATTAAGATGGTTAGAAGCACAATAAAATGAAGTGCACAAATTTAAATGTAAAACATTGAAAATGTACCAGAAGTAATAAAGACAAACCAGCGATAGGACTCTGAGTGGGAGCCTTGGCTAATTCTGTACTGCAAAGATATAAAAGAAAATCAGTATTAAAAAATTGGGACCTTTAGCATAGAACCTGTTAAATGGTGTATGCAACAATTTAAAAGGAATAAGTTGGAAGTTAGGAGTGCAGCACAGAAACATCTAGATAATTGACATTTAAAGAATTAACGTAAAATTATTCCAAGATAGCGATGAAAGTAGTCAAGCACTCTTCTAATGCTCATGTAGCATTTTACAGTGCACCCTCAAACTTGAATGCATCTGCCTAATGATTAGCCTTGTGTCCTAGTTCTGTATAGGGAATATAAGCATTCAGTAATATGTGGACCAGCCTATGTAGATCAGACTTTTTCTCTTTATTCTTGGCCTTAATATTAGGCAATGAAATGGCAGGCTAACACAGAGATTGCTTTGTCTCTGCTGTTCCTGATATTATGGGAAAAACTCTGGGTGGACATAGAATTAAATCCGCATCACCATAGTAAACCATCACTGCTTTTGAGAATGGCTTTCTCTGTCAGTGGTTGACATAAGCAAACAGAAAATGTTATGATATTACTATGCATCCTTCATTGATCCAGATCTTTATTTCAGTATGGTGCTCTTGTTTTAATGTGATGTCACAGATTTTAATTAAACAAATACTAATTTAAGCAAAAGCAAAGTCTGTAATTTTTTTTTTTCAGTTAATTCTCCCTTCTGCATCTAGATCAGGTAAAAATCAGGAGACGATACCAATGTTGGTGTGCACAGATCAAGCGATTTCTGTGACTTAATGACTGTGCAGTGATATTGAGTTGGTTTTTGGACTTCACAGGCAGTTTTGGACTGACACAGCCCATCACCAGCCTGAGTGCTAAGGACTTTTAAATATGCAGTAAACTCTAGTGCAGGGAAATGCTAACAGTGAAATGGATGCCTGTGCAGCCAGGCCAGCTGCGAGCTGGTGTTCGCAGAACCAGGGCCTCCATCACTCTGACAGTGAGATTAGGGCTCTCTTCTTTACTGGGTGACACCAAACAAGGCTCTGAGAAATGAGCCACTGCACTGCCAAATTCTGCTCTCTCCCTTCCTGCTTACACAGGAGTGTCTTTGGCTGATGCAGTCTGCCCACGGATCAAGGTATGGAAACATCTTTTAACTACTTTGATCAGTGAGAAAGAGGTTTTGTCACTCACTCAGCCAAAGATCCGCAGGTGGCTGAAGCTTAACATACATCAGATCTTCTCTCTAACAAAATATACACCATACACCTAAATCCTGTCTCATAACTGCTGAGCTTTCTTTTTGTTGAGTAGTGGTGCAGGCAGCATAACATCTGAGCAAGGGTACCAGCGTGCTATGTCCTGATGTTTGGGATTCAGACCGCTTACAAACTGCGGCATTTCTCAAGGACTCTTTTGTACAGGCTTCACGTTCCCAGGGTTATCTTCAGAATTAATGGGATGTTACTAAACAAGATACAAGATTTTTTAATTATTATTACAGATCTGTGGAACAAGGCTGATAACCAACGTGCTTGATACGAGCAGCAAGTCATGCCTAAACCAGAGTCGCTCTCCTCACATGGGCTGTTTGGCTTTTCCGTAGACTCAGACATCAGCCTTGCATTTAGGACATATTGCTTCTCTTGCCTTTGTTTGACCTCTTATTTTTCATGACGCTTGTAGGAACTTGCATATTCTTGAGATCTTACCACTATGAAACATAGACTTGGCCCCAGGGTTTAGAGTCTACCTGGAGAAAACCTGAACACAGCGATAGGATTGCCACCTTCTCATTTCTGTGAGAAACTATCCTAAAACGGAAGCCAGGAGCACCATGGTGCCTGAAGGAGTCAGGAACAGTCCCACATAAGCTTTGCTTATGTGGGTAAGTGAGTCAAAGCCAGGAAAGAGCAACATACCTTTGGCCTAGGTGTGTG
>JBCJKH010015446.1:1122-21382 GCA_039877255.1 Loriculus beryllinus
TACTCACAGACATCAGACACTCCATCTTCAGAGTCAGCAAGGTCGTCATGTCACTTCTGAGAAAACTGGATGCAAGCTCCTATGCTTCTGCATAGGGGGAAAAAAAAAATCAATTTTATGTTTATCTTTGTTCCCTTCACATAAATATTACATGTCACAGGTTTGTCCTACGTGCAAGTGTAGCAGAAGTGTTGCTGCCCAGTTGGGTATGCAGACCAGCCAGTGGCCTGCGTCTACGAGCCTGAAGGATCGATGCTGTTTTACCTATTCTATTGAGCCTCACTCCAGTTTGTGCTTCAATTTTCCACTGCAGATTTTTAGAGATATTGTTGTTAATCCAAGCCAGTGCAGAGGATATCCATCTTCAAGACCAGTTACAAGTGATTTGAACCCATCATTTGAGGCAAAAATGAGAAATTTAAGTTTTTCAATAATAGATCGAAAGACTGTGTTGGATTTCACACAAGAAAAGGCTGAGCACAAACATGACTACCTTCAGTTATATATAAAACTGCTCCGAAGAAAGGAATTAACTTTTGTCAGTCTCCATGGTGGGTAGGGTGGAAAACAATAGGGAAAAACTTAAAGCAAGATGGCATCAGAGAAAATCCTAACACTAAGAACTGTAAAGCATTGCAACAGGTCTCCTGCTTCACTGCAAGTTTTTATAGAATTATTCTGTTCTCCAAGAGATTTGAAGAGGACTTTCCCACTCCTGTAACTTTACTGAAAGGCTAAGAAAATTCACGGTTAAAAGTCTTCCCTAACAACAGACTGAAGTGTGAAGACATGGTTGTATGTGATTTGGAAGCCTCTCTCTCCTTTGTGAAAGCTAAGTTCCTCCTTGATGTGTTTCCTTTGAAAAATCACCTCCTAACCCATATCAGACAACACCGAGGTCCTTAGAGCTCTCTGTGCCTTTGAAAATGTCTTCCTTGGACAGATGGTCCAGATGTCCTTTGCAGAAATGAGGCACTTGAATTGCTCCAGTCTCAGTGAATGGGGCCTGCAGGCCTCCAGTCTCATTCAATGTCAAGAGACATTCATTTCCCAGGTTCAAATTTCTAAAGGCATTCAGGTTTTGCAACAATAACTGAAGCATGTAAGGCTTAATTATAAATTGCTTTGGAACTAAAGTCCTAAAACTAAAGGACTTGAAAGAACACAAGACCTTTTTGGCCCAAATCCTCCGAGATAAGGGGTATTTTATCTCCAGTGATTTCACTGGAATAAGATGCTAAATGCCAGTAATATTCTGTACCTAAGTGTCTTTCAAAAAGAAGACTTTGTTTTCTAAATCACATATGTGAAAATATGTCCACGACCTTTATTTCAATGCCTTCAAAAAAAAAACCTCTCAGAGTGTTATATTTTTATTAGGCAGCTCTGTTAAAAACCCTGGAGCTGGGAAGAGCCTGTGTCGTAACTCAGAACGCAATACAAGATGTTTAGGATTAGCTAGAGCTTTGTTTTTTTCCTTAAGCTGTGTTTATTCTACAGGTTTTACAGAATTTATCAGAATTTATGTTCTTAAAGCCAAAAGGGCAGCACAGTAACTATCTCTGTGCTTTCAGTGCCACTGGGTTTTTCCTGCCTATGTTACCATTTCTGATAAATACCTTTGCACTTTTCCCCGCACAGCACCTTCAACTTTCAATAAGTTCACATTTAAGTCTATAGTTACCTTTATATTATTTTCCCTCAAATCATATTAAGGCCATCAAGGCCACCATATTAAGGTGCTATGACACCCCAAAATCTTTGACTCTGGCACAGCAGCTGTTGTGTGTGCTCCAGCCATTGCTACTGAACTCTTCATTGCTGTCTTACAACCCTGCACACTCAGGGTAAGAACTGTGGTTTTCTTTTGTGTTTGTACAACATTTATCACAGTGGAGTCCTAGCTCAGAATTAGGTAGGATGAATAGATCCTCCCACCTTAAAAAACCAAATAATAATGACCTTGGAAAGAAGGAAAATATATAGCAGAAATAGCTGCACTGCCAGTTGATGCAAGTCAGAAGGATAATATTAAATTTAACCTCCTACAACATTCTAGAGTTAATTTGAGGTCTGTGGGTTTTTTAAGAAGAAACGTGGCCTACATTTTTGGACTAATTAGACAAAAGAATTCTTGCTAAAATGTACTAAAAATGCATAAGGAACAAAAAATTTTAAAGATTTACATTTCCCAAAATTATGAGCTTGAATAAGCATTTGTGGGGAGGGGAGAGAGAATCTCTCCTCCTCCTGAATTTGCATAAAACCTTTTAATTAGGGTTTTAATTAAAGCCCCAAGGTAACTCCGACCATTTTCTTTGGGAGAATGGAAGAATTTAAATGCTAAATTCTGGCTCTGTGACTGTCTTTACTGAAATTAATCCTGGGTTTTATGACAAAGCGCACACACATATGTAGTTGAGAACAAGGAAAACTGAAAGAGCTGGGAAAAGCTAGGACTGCCATCTCTGAGGGCACTTCAGGGATATATACCCTGAACTGGACACCAGAATAGCCCCTTCACTCATCCTTTGTGTCCTCGCAGGTTTTTCTAGTTGGATTTGCCTTGGGTTCTTTTTCAGTTCTCCCTCCCTTCTCCCAGAGCAGGTCTGGGAAAGAGAGCTTAATTTGTGAAGTCCTTGAGTGTGGAGATCCCTGATGAGGCTTTCGGGAAGCCATCCTCACTAAAACTGGTGAGTGAAACTGGATGAGAAGGACTTCCTCCATCCCTTGTGCGAGGGCCCTGATCAAGCATCAGGCACCAGTGGGCATGAGGGGGATCCCAGGAGAATGCTGCTGAGACAAGACATTGCTTGCTAAAGGAGAGTTCCATGCTTTGGCCTCTGCCTGAATAAATTTCAGCATAGAGGTGGAGAAAAGGAAGTTAATGTGGTAAAGGTGACACATGGGCTTATATGTAGGGCATGAGACTGAACTAATGACCCCTATAGAGGCTGTGGTTTACTGTTCCTATATATAGGCTGTTTTCAAGCTTTTCAGGCTTATACTTGTTTTGTTTTTCTCTTTCTTACCTGAGCTTTGTGTAAAAACTCACTGAAGCAGAAACTGAAACTCCAGTTGTTCCTGGCTTCAGCAACAGTTATTCTTTCCCAGTGAATATATATATATTTTCTTATAAAGGAAGCAGATCCACAAAAGGCTATGAGGGAGTGTAATTCCTCAGTTCTCTGTAGCCTAGAGGTAAGTGCAGGGCTGAACATCCTGATCTGAGGAGGAGATGGAGAACATCCCTGAAATTAATTTCTTTTAAGAATGTCCTTTTCACTGAAGCACTGTGGTGAATCTTCCTCCATGAATCCTGTTAGATCAATTCCATTTTGTAAGAAATGATGTCAATAACAGGAGATGCAGAAGGTAAGCTCAAGCCCAGTGGAGGGAAGACACAGTGTAGCCTTACAGCTGAAACAGCATAAGCTCACATGCCTATCTTGATAGCAAATCAAACCCGCATCACTAAAGCTTGAAGCTACAGGCAGCATGTGCAATGGCTGTGGGCAGCACTCCTGCTAAACCTTCAAGAAACATGCATGCTGTTGTAAGAGGCAGCTATTAAATTCCTTCTGTGTTTGAGGGCACAAAGCCCTGGCATCTGCCAGGTAAGGTCCTGAGATCTCTGCTCTAAACTCTTTTTTCTGTGGCTAGACTTTTCTGCCACCCAAGCTAGTCAGTCTCCTTAGTAATGGTCACCGATACCTCTACCCAACATCACCAGAACATCAGTATCAGCAGTGTAAACATACTTCCTCTAGTAAAGTGCTTGCAGAACCACATACTATACAAACAAAAAATTCACCTTGCTTGAAGAATGGCTCTGCAACACCATTTCTGTGTTCTTATTATGGCCCAAAACACTCCCATCTCACATAGAGATACAGTTCTCATATCTGTAGATACAACCACTAGCTCAGTTCTGTGCAACAGGATAACCAGATACGGTTAGCCTGGAGAAGAGAAGGCTGCATGGAGACCTCATAGCAGCCTTCCAGTATCTGAAGGAGGCCTATAGGGATGTTGGGGAGGGACTCTTCATTAGGGACTGTAGTGACAGAACAAGGGGTAATGGGTTAAAACTGAAACAGGGGAGGTTTAGATTGGATATAAGGGTATATATCCAATATATACCTTGAGGGTAGTGAGGCACTGGAATGGGCTGCCCAGGAAAGTTGGGAGTGCTCCATCCCTAGCTGTGTTCAAGGCCAGACTGGACGAAGCCTTGGGTGACATGGTTTAGTGTGAGGGGGGGTTGGAACTGGATGATCTTAAGGTCCTTTCCAACCCTAACTATTCTATGATTCTAGTTCCAAGCAGTTTTCTCTCTATGATCAGTATTTTTCATGATACTCACACTGTAACTTGTTGATACAGAAAGCTGCACTTAAGTACTATCATCAGTCTCTATATTCTTAATATGCAAGTCAGAATATGCTTATTTTTCCCAATGTCACCAATTTTATCACCCAGAATTCTGTGGCTCTGGCTCTGACCAATTAGTTCCATGGATTTTAAAACACCTCAGAAGCATGTTTTATTGTCAGTCATTTCCTTCAATTTTTTTCATTCCTCCTTTAAAATGGCTGACCACATGAACATATTCTTTATCATTGTTTTGTCCTTTCTGTTGCTCTCTGAAGCTTAAATCTTGTCTTATGCTCTGCTTCCTTTAGAACTCATCACATCTTACAAATTCTGTGCAGCCTTAGAGTTGACAAATCCTTACTGAGCACATTATTAATGGTGAATACCAATTATCACGTTTTTAATGACCTCCTGTTTAGTAGTGTGTAAGTATCTAGCCCCCAATTATTTTTTCTCTATCTCAGAAGGTAATTTTAAAAATCAGATTAAACTAACTAGTGCTCAGTTCTGAGTCCTAGCAAATGGATGCCTGAGAAAATAGCTGGGAGATAAAACTGGCTTCATAACAAAGGAAAGAGAACAGAAACGTACATATGCAGAGACTTCTGGGCCTTGGCTGCTTCCTCCTTGGAACTGTAGCGGACCACAGCATTCCCTTGCGTCAGGTTCAAGTGGAATGTTATTAGAGGGCCATGTTGCAAGCACAGTGTCCGCAGTGTGGAACCATCAATCTGGTAAGAGGGAAGGGAGGGGAAAGGTTATCTGTATTTTTGTGATTTTACTTTTAATGCTTTTTAACTAAACAGATTTTAAACTTTGAAGAGTAAATACAGGTAAAGGGAAAATTTTTCCTTCCGTAAGAATTTAATTACAGATTTATCACTGTCTTCATTGAGTGAGACATCCTTGTCTTTTTAAGGCTTCCCTACAGTCCAGTGCACAGAATTTCCCAATTTAGGTTATACAAATTATATTTATCATTAAAAATCTACAGAAGTCCAGAAGTAAGTCAAAGGAAAAACATACTGTTCCTAAATACAACTAAATTTCCCCCAAGATTAATCTGGATGTCTACATTCAAGGCTTTGTGGCTTATGTTTTCCTTTGCGAATGACACCATGTGGAGAACTGGAGGATCTGACAGACTTAGGAGAATCACCAAAGCAAAACCCACAGGAAAAGAACATTTTACATCTCCGTATCTGCTGTAAAAATTATTCACCTCCAAACTTACACATAAAAGATGCACACTGAATGAACGAATAATTAGGGTCTTAAAAGTTCTTACTTGATTTAACAGCATTTTCAAAACTTAACAAATTCCTTATAGAAGACAGATAATAAATGCAGAATGATTATTTTCCCTTCAAATGAACCAAATGAACAAGGATGATTAATGTTCTTATCGTCTCTTAAATGTGACAAGTCCCTTTTCAGAACCAGCTGTGGACAATTCTGTTTACCTGGGGTGTGAGGTTTCGAAGAACCAGCCAGCTGCTTGTTCTCCCTGAGCTGTCAGTACTCCATGCAGAACCTACAACACAAAGGCCACAACAAAACATATTACCATGCTGCAGGAAGCATATTACTAAAAAAAGTTTCCTCACGTCTTGATTTATTGTCATCTTTGCTGAATGAAAACCTGCTTTCGTTATAGGTACAGGATCTGTGGCATTTTCACACTCACATAGTTAACTATTAGAAAACTAGCAGGTGCAGATATGACACTGCAACAAACTGTACCTTCAGGTTAAATGAGAATTAATCTGGAAGACCCATTTTAAAAGCAATTCAGACATTCAAACTCAGACTGCTGCTTGCTATTAAAGATTTTTATAGCGCTGCAGCCTTCTGCTATCTTGCCAATGATAGATTAATGCATATGACTTATTCAAAACAGGTATTTCTGCACTTACAATGATTAAGGATATAAGGACGTAACCAACAAAACCTGCTTTTCCAACTTCAGCCTGGTGTTTTACAATGAGGAAATGAACAAGCTGGATATATATGAGTGGTGTTTGAGAAAGCACAGTACATCTGTAATCACATGTGTGACCACACTCAGGCTCCAGAGAGAATCCTGGAATCAGCAATATCTGCCCACCAGGTGGGGTTTTGGTGAAGAAAACAGATGCAAATAAATGGCAAAAAGAGGGACATTTAATTCCCAACTTAGTGAAGGCAGATTAATAGATCACTCAGCTTTATGAAATAAGCATAATACTTGCGTTTGAAGCTGACTACTTCACATGATACATATACCAGATCCATGGTTTCTAATATTTATATTTAAATGAAACAACGACATCTAAAAAAGAAGCCTGCATGGTAAAAGTTACGACATTCCCTGAGGGCCCTGCAATGCCATGAGGTCCTAAATGCTTCACATCCATGCTCCAAAAATGTGTTCCATATTAAAGCCTATGGGCTGATTCGCTCATCTTGAAGCCTTGTAAGCAGTCATAGATCATACCACAAACAAGACACATGTTTAAAAGATATTTTTAGAGATTCAGGAAATGGGGAAATAAAATACTTTAGCTGGAGTTAAATAATTTGGCAATGACTATGTAAAATTACTAATATGACCATCTCAAAGGTGAGAGCTTCGCTTACAGTTTACCCTAACTAGAATAAATGGACACAAGCTTCAACCCCCAAACAGACACACTCTACTTGCATCAAACCTCAAGTTTCTGGAGCTTAATACACAGCCTCACTATAGCAAGACAGAATAAAAGCAAACAGTTCTAAGAAGGCACTGTGGTGTGCTAAAACACAGGAGTCAGGCGCACCCGAGGAGTAAGAGCTGGTCCAGCCCAGGGGACTGGCACCCCACGTCGATGATGGCTTGGTATTTGTTAAGCCCGGAGGTGGTCTTGTAGGAGCAGTAGTGTTTCTGGGTACCTTCCATAGTTCATGGGATAGAGAGGCTTGTGTGTGAGAGATTGGGCCAGAGGACCATGTAGACTTGATGTCTGACAATTTACCTGCAATAGAAAGAAAAAATAAAGTTCCCTTTCGAATATCTAGTAGTTTCATGTCTCATAAAAGACAGTACAGGAAAAAAAGACCAGAAAATGGACTTAAGTATTTAAAATATAATTTAAATCATAATGAAATACTTGAAGATTGTCTCTCTCAAAAGGTTAATAGATCTTAACCGCTTTTTCTTACACAAATCATTTTATCTGATATAAGTAACCAGTATATGTTCTTTATTACTAAAATTCCAAAGATCAAAGACCAACCAAACCTGGATTTCTGAATAGCCAAAGCAACAGAAATTCTTTTTTCTCAAGAGTCTGCAAAAGATGAAGTCTTCAGAAGCCTGGACAATATCGCAACCTGTCACTGAAACTTTTCACTGTTGAGCTTGTTACCTTATATCTTACTACTGTTCCTGCCAAATCAGAGTTTTATAAAATAACCCAAGATTAACAACTACAGTTTAGCATTCAGAGTGGCAGGCAAAATTGGTTCAAATTCTGAATACCAAACCAAACCCCTTTATTCAACTTTAAACATCCCTGCCTTTCCTCCTTGTACCAACATACGTTGTGAAACTTGAGTCCCATTTCCTTCTCATAGCACAGCCCCATACTGTTACCAACATTAGCAGCACATGGAATGGACTGAAATGGTCACATCATTGCATCTTCTGCCAGAGTAAATGACATTGTGGTTATGCTGCCTTAATGCTTTAATGCTGATTGCAGGCAGGAAGAAAATACTTGGTCTGACAAAGTTTGAGATGCCAAAACCTTGTGGATTTTTTTAAACCCAGGTTTGAATTGGCACATGAAGCTTATACTGAATCAGCACCTTGCATCAGGCAGCCATTGAGGAGTTTTTATCAGCCTTAGAGCCAAATTTACCAGTCGCCAAATCACAGCCTCAGTTCTATACACATGCACACTTCCCCACATTTTCTCAATTTATCCGAATCATCTAACTCAATGATTTTATACTGAATCATAACAATTTGAGTGAAAGGGCAACCACTCTCCCATCTTCTTGCACACTGCAGCAGCAAAAATAATTTGACAATGATGATGAAAGCTTTCGACACGGGTAAAACAGTCGGGAGAAAGGGTAAAAAAAAGCCTGAGTGTTAGAACTCAGAGCAGCTCAGCACATGATCCTGCACATTACCACAGATTAGATGTTGCTATGTCACTACTTCTCATGGGGTTAACACAAAGATTAGGTGACACTGCAAAACAATAAAAAAGCAAATAAAGCAGAAATGCATGGCAGATAAAAGGAAAGCAAGCCATTCCTTTCTTTTCCTTTCACTGGAGTAAAACATTTCACATAACCCCTTTTGGTTTTCCATTCTGCAGCATGAACTGGAGGTTGCACCTTCCTTTATTTGAAGAAGTATTTTCATTGATTAGATACAAAAATTTTAATACAATCCATACAACACATTTTTATAATGGGACAAACTGGATATTTAGGTACCTACTGCACAAGCAATGTCTCTGTGATTTGCAGCCAGAGATGCTCCAGAATACAAAGCTCATTAAAATGAATGAGGTAATTTATTTAGACCATCTATACGCTCAGCCATGTAGGGGAGCCTCAGGCTTTTGGTTGACTATTAAAAGACATTTAAGAGCCCCAAACCCAACCCCTTCAGAGCCATGCAGAGTACCTCCTCGAGGTGGTACTAAAACTTTTCCTGACTTGAAGATGGTTCACTTTTAACAGTGAGTTTATCAACAAAAATTTCACATCAGATCTTCCTGGAAGGGTTTAGCAGCGGTGTTTCCACTGGAGCCCTAGACAATATTCCTCCTCAAAGCTGCAATGGAAACAGTCATTAAGAGATCTCGATGCCAATACGGAGTGAAAGCACGTGGCACCAGTGGAATAAATACATTTTTCCTTAGCACAATTCCAGGCATACCATCCAATGCTCACCACTGAAGAGCTGCCAGGAGAGCTGCCTACTACCTAGCACAATACCGAAAAACAGGCTTCTGTCTATAGTAGCACTACTGTAATAAGTAGGAAAGCACTTTCTAGGGCCTTTTCTCAGAATGCAGAAGGATGTGAAAGTAGAAAGGCCATTTTTCGTACCTGCAATGCTAGGTGCAGATGCAATGCTGCTGAAAGAGCTACTGTAGCCGGAGGCACTAAGCGGCCAGGCACTCGATGAAGGCAGCGTGGCATTCTGAGATGATGTTGGGGATGACCCTGCAGAACCAGCAGAGAATCAACTAAGAAAGATGGACATAATGATGTTTGGTGTGACATAAGCAAGTCTATTATGTGCAAATACAAACCATGCAAGGCATTTTCCTTAATCAGCCTGGTCTCAGAAGTCTAGGAATGAAATGTTATAGAAAGCATGATAAAGTGAAGCAGAAGTCTTCAGTAGAGAAGAAAAGCAAGCTGGCACAGCAGCAAATGTACTAGCACCTGTGCGGAAGATAAACTCTGCATTTCCTTTAAGATACATGATTCAAACAAATCAGTATTGAACTGTTTGTTCTCAAGGAACAGGCTTCATTTATTAAGGTGTTCTGCTGGCTGACTTAAGCAATGGCAACTGTAGATGAGCATAGATGCATATGATAAACTAACCTCTTACCATGGGTGATTTGTCCTAAATTAGTCAAGGTAAGCACTTCTCCTACATCCTAATTCCCACAAACATCTTTAGATTTTTGCAGACTTTCAGTAAAGTAAGGATGTATTTTAGCAATCTCTTCTCAAACTGATAACATTAAATGAAATAGCCTGAAACCATCTTGGTAAATCATTTACAATTTGAGGAGCTATCTAAGCATACATACAATTTCCTCAGTGGCAACCAAATGAAAGAAACAGAACATAAAATATCTTCATTATAAATACCCGAAGAGCTGGAAGCATTCTCTCTAGCCACCAACAAAATTAAGTGTGTATCCTAGGTGACTTATCATTCCTGACATACATAGATGGACTTGTGATACTGAAGCATCTTTAACTGACTAATAAAAATACGTGAGTTCTTTGGAAAAGAGCTCTGTATTGAGGTAGAAGGGACTAAGTAAAAGGGCAACCTCATCCCTCGCAGCTCAATAGAAAACATAGGCTATAATATCCAACTGGAACAGCAACTGACAAATCTACCTTATCTAGACCTACTGCACTACAAAGGATACCAAACCAGACATCAGTCTCAAGCAAAACAACTCTAGATCTAGGCCTTATCTGGACATAATCTATGCCCTAGGCAGGAGTGAGGAAATTATACCAGTTGAAAGGCCTATATGCTCAGAGAGCTGAAAGTGTCCCTGATTCCGGGTGGCTAAGGCTGGCTGACCCTGCAAAGCTTCTTCAGCAAACAGGGTGAAATTAAAATCAACCCAAAAGCTTAGGTTTTGTCTCTTGTTCTGTGTGCAGTGAAAGGAAGGTATACATCACAGTCTGGCTCTCTAACTGGAGACCTTCTCTTTTAATACAGTCTGCATACTTCAAGCTGCAGTATTCAAAGATGGCCTCTTCCTGGCAGCATGTCATGAAAGCCCCAAGCTCATATGGAGGCGTACTGACAATAACAGACAAATTTACCTAGGAGCAAATACCTCACTTATACAAGCATAAAGAAACAGATTTAGCAGTGACATTTTTAATTAAAATTATATCATTAGTAAGCTAAAAAGCTAATGAGGAAAGGAAGCATACATGGATGCCAACAGTCACTGCCTTTCAGAAGGTTTTGGCTCCTGAGGACCTGTTTACTTCTGCAAAGCTCATCTTTACTAACTCTCTCTAAGTAGGGTGATTATCTCTTCATTCCACAGACAAATTACACACTAGGAGAACTAATGTGTACTTGCCTTCTATAACGAAGGAAGACCTGCAGTAGGCAGCATCTAACTACAGCTCTGTAGGGCTAGGCTTCTGGCCCAAAGGGAGCCTCTCTGAGGTGCACCATACCTGAACTGCAACTGAATTCTACCTTTTTCTTTTTTAGAACTTCGAACAATCCAGGCTGCCTACCCCTCACAGTACATTTGGGTCATTAAAACTTAATTCAACATTAGTCATGAACACAAATACTTCACGTTTCAGCTTAAATATTGTTTTCAGGTTAGAGACAACTAATTCGAGGCAATGAAAACCCCTGCCTCCTTTTCCTCACAGTTCACATGCCTTTGTCTGAGTTAACAAGCCCAGAGCAACAATAGTTGATTTACAATCCACGCAGGTATCACAGATGTAACTACTAGAACAAATCCCACATTTTTAATCCTGACAGGTCCTTCCTGCCAACCTGATTATACTACTCCTATGCATATTAGAGTGCTCTAACAGACAGCAGGTAACTTCCCTATATTGGAACACTGAGCAAAATTAAACCAAGCCACCTTTCCCTTGATCCAGCTGAGTTCACCTCATTAACAAGTAGCATAGTCCCAATGGCTTATTGTTTTAGAGAGTACTTTTTTAATTCTGAAGTAAGCACTACCCAGACAAAAGGAATGGAAATGGCACTGAGAATACTACTTGACTAGCCCATTCCCTTTTTTCTTTGATGGTCTGGGGAGAAACCAGCTCTAATTGATTTTGCTGACTGATCTTCTAACAAAGGTACAATTAAGCAGTGTGACAGAAGCCTGCTGCTTCAGGAACAACTCTGGAACTTTTGTGCTGTGTCTTCTGAGTATTTCACTAAGTGTGTGCAGGAGGGCAGTCAATACGGAGAGTAAAATCTTGTTCAAAACAAAGTGTTACAGATTACACAGAAGTTTGCATTACATCTCATACCCTTTTCCAATACAAAAATATTTCCCATGGAAAACCGGAAACCTTTTAGTCCCATACTTAAATCAAGTATTTCTGATTTTCAGTGAAAGTTCAGAGCAGAAGCATTCGGATTACATGCAAAAATTTACTATATCCATAACACATGAAGTCACCTTTTCTGGAAAGAATAAAGTATACACAGATGTGCGTGTGATTTGTGTGTTTACCTCCACTCTTGAGAAGATAGCGATTAACATCCTGTATTGTGGTGTTTATGGTAGGCCCAGTTGGAACACTTCCAGGAGTAACATCAGGGTCATTTTCAGGATCAATATTCTGCAGTCCTTTCCATGGCACTCCTGGATGAAACTCTGTCACAAATATAATAAAAACAAGAGTATATAAAGTCATAATTCTCCAAAGTTCCTGTGTAGCAAAAGGCATAAAGATTCAATAAATAAAACCATGTTTAAGGGACACTGGTTTGACATGAACACTTTGTATGTTGTTACCTGGTGGCCAGTTGATGCTGGAGCCATTGGAGATTTTATCACTATCAGTTTTGGCACGTGACCAGCTGTGAGGAACAGCTACGGGTGGACTGGCGGGTGATTCACTGTTCTGCATCAGATCATACCGGATATAAGAGTCATCAATGGAGGACTTTCCTGGAGGACCAATACTTAAACCTCCAGGTATAGCACCTGTAAGGAATGAAGGGCAAAGGCTTTGCTTAGGAGTGGCACTAATTTTGGGTATGGAATTTCACCAGTCCCTATAGAAAGGAAAATTAACACATAAACACAGTAAGCAAGGCTTAACAGCCTCTGAAGCCTTCCTAGGAGTGAGAGCTGTGAGATACACCACTGGTACAATCTAGACATTTAAGCTAAAGAAATTTGCATTACATTACTGCCAAAAAGAGACTAAGTAATTTAAACTGTTACACTGATAGTAAGCAGGAATTTGCTGAGACAGCATACTAAGGAATATCCCTGTAAGCAAGCCATCTCCTCTAGTGTTCATTTCTGATGGGCTGGATGATTTGAAATGCCATTTTCACGTCTTACAAACTAGCAAACAACAATTTGGCATAACCAGTACAGCTACTTGCAGAATAAACTATTGTAAAAGAAATCATGCATGCTTCTCATAATAAAATCCAGGATACAATAAAATTAACAGCACCATGTTCTAACAGAATAAACTTAGTGTGGGAAATAAAAGAATACTGGATACTCAGGATACTGGAGGTGTTAGGGATAAAAGTGTTCAAACAGATTAGCAAACACTTCTGGAAAACTGTGAAGTTTGTGTTCCTAATTCCCAAGGTGGGTAATTATGTACTTGTTTTGCCAACAGTAGTGGCTTGTTTTACTTGAACTCCTTGTTCTGAGCAAGAAAATTCAGCAAATGGAAATAACATTCCTACACTGCTGAATGAGACTGCAGAAATAATTGTAGAAGTACCCCAGTCTCAAAGGGCACTCTGTACCAACCACTTATGAGCACTTACTGCAAATAGTAACTTGAGAATACAAAAATACCACTGCAATATGCGTCAAGTCTCAAAAAGCCAGGCTGACACTGAGATTAAATGCAACATACCGTGCTTGCTGGAGTTCTGGTCAAGCGAAGAAGCAGCACTAGACAGATTATCCATTGAGTTGGGGTGTGTCCACTGAGGAAGGCGAGACTGGGACTGAGAAGTGTCCTTCACTGACAAACCACCAGTAATGTCCATGTTATTTACATTCATGTTCGGGTTCAGTCCAGCTGAAGGGAAATAAGTTATTAGATATCCAGAATAGAGCGGGGCATTAGAAGATGTGTTTAAAAACCCAGCTAAAGGAGTTATGAAACATTGACTTTCAGTACATCTGTCCATGTGTACAGTAAACTGCTATGCTTATTTGCAACTGCTGTCAAGAACTTTTGCTTTTATGGGAACACCAATGTAACCCCCATGAATTCTTCTGCCTTCTGATGCTGTCTCCTCTAACAGCTCACCACAGCAGTTAGAATTACCTTCTAAAGTGCTGCATGGTAAATACAGCTTGGCAATTCTATTGCATACAGCATAAAGAGTCACAAAGAGATTAAATTAATTCCTTTATGTCACGAATGAGGTAGCATACAAACAACCACACAGGAAACAGGTCTGAAAGGCAAGGTGTCCATGCTGTCAAAATAATCAATTCAGCCTTGAGAATCAGTCGTATTTGACAGATCTGTGTCCAGCCTACCACCAGCTGACCAGTGAGAAACATTTCAGAACTTCCCAGGTCATTTATTCCAGTAATCTTTGCTTGGAGCAAATCAGTGATCGTTAATGTTTAACTAGATCTCCTTTCACACAACTGAAATTTATTACCTCTTGAATTACCCTATATGCAAGAAAAATCTTCATAGGTATCTTTTACATTTTGAAGATCCCTGCATGTCTCTGAAGCCTACTCTTCAGGCTAAAGTGAGCAAAGGATTTCCCTTTTTTCCTTAGCAGTCACGGTTTTGAAACAGCTCATCATTTGCACAACACTCACCCTGCATTCCTTCAAACTGAGCCATATACTTCTTGAAATACACTGATCAAAACTGATGCCTTACCAGTGCTGATTAGAGTGGAAAGCTGACTTTGCATGACTTCCAGATCCTGTTTATCAATATGACATTTGCGTGTTTTACAACATGACACTGTTAATTTATATTTAATTCATAAATAGCAATGTAGGTAGGTACTTAAGTAAGCACATCTTCTGTTCTGATATTTGTAGGCAGAGTACAGGTAAGCAAATACAGCCCTCCTGAGCAGCTGCTACCAGGTAGGTGTGTAGCACCATGATTTTGTTTTGACATTTCAACGCTATTTAATAAACATATCTTTCTATTTCTGCATTTGTTATACAGTGGAGCAAAATATTTAGATGCTGAATTAAGGTAATATTCTCCCCTCTGTCTTTTTCACATGGAACTGCTTCGAAGAAGGACACTTACCAAGAGGGTAAGGAGCAAAGGTGTTCGGTGAAGACTGTTGCTCTTTGGTCTGCAGGTCAGGTAGGCTGGGAGCCTGGGGATGGGGTGAAAAGCTATCCATGGCTGATTTGCCTGCAGAGGGGTGCAAAGATAGATGTGGAGGGGGAGGCTGCTGCTTCATAAGCAGGGCCTGGGCCAGCTGGCGCTGGTGCTGCTGGATCTGCTGCTGCATGTTATTGATTGTACGTGCAACCTGGCAAGGAAAAGAATCAATAAATGCTCAGTTGAACAAAAAGACACTAGGTTTTTTGTGTCTGAAACTACAGTGAAATAACACAATAGATCTCTTTACAAATAAAAATTGACCATATTAAGAGTTGAAGAGCTTTCCTCCAATAACTGAATGCTGTAAAATAGCTTCATTGCTCTAGCACTCCTTCCTTTCAATACTCAAGCTATGCACTTATTGTTTCTAAGGGTGCTATAGCTGCTTTGCTATTAAGCAGTACAATCTCTTTAAGCTACTGAAGACAGACTCTTGCAGAGAGATTGAACTGGCAGGCAAACCTACTTGCTGCTCCTGTTGTCTCATGGGTCCGGAAACGTTACGCTGAGCCTGTAACATCTGCTGCTGGATTTGTAAACGTTGGTACGCCTAAGAGACAGAAGTGAGAGGTCAGAGGTCCTAACACACATACACAAAGCTAAACAAGCTTGTCTGAACTACTCTCATACACTATAAAATAGAAAAGACAGAAACATTGGGAGTTTTCTGAAAACTCCCAGGGAAGAAAAATTAACGATCTTATTACAACCGTATTTTACAACATATTTTGGCCTAGTGTTCGTTTTTTGCTTGTCATTTTTCATTAAACCAAAAACATCAATAAGAAACTTGATGAGCAAGCTCGTGAACAACAGGAGGTCATTAAAGAGAGAAGCCTACTTTTTTCCCTGAAAAAACTGCAACACAAAGCAAAAATTAAAATAGAAGTTTATAATATCTTATAGATAAGATAAACACCAATATTTAGTTCTTTTATAGGACATTCTTAATTCTGACAACACTTGGTATTTAATCAGTCGTGCTGCTTTACTCCATAAAAATTCCACGTGTTTTAATGCGGGTCATGGGGCGGTAAATTTATTTTCTAAGGTGTTTCTTTGAAAAACGTGAATTTAAAATCCAAAGGAGTTCTGTACAGATATTTTTCAAGTAGCTGGGTACAGTTCAATTGTTACCATGGCATGAAATCTCAGCTGTGCTCCTCAAAATGAGTAAACATATCCAGAAATGATTAACAGTATCAAACACTGTTACTAATGAAGGACTTGGACTAGCACATTAAGATCAGCACCTAAGCTAGTCTGTCATCCTCAATTGTAGGTTTATACCTAGGCAATACTTAGTGTTAGCAGTACAGCTTTTTAAAACAGCCTTAAAATCCATTAAATATCTTCAGATGTCATGTAAAATTTGCCAATACAATGAAGTACACAGCTTTCCAAAACCAAGTAGTTCTCATCATATGCTGTGTTTAACAAAAATGCCATTAATTACAGAAAATTTACCCTACACTTTATTATTTCTTGAGGCAGCTGAAGGAAGCTCTCCAGGTAATTCTGGGGACTGGCACTGCTGAGATTTCTCTTGCTATGCTGTGACACAAATCTCCCACTTGGTCAATCACTGCGTACACTGGCATGTACAGAGCCAGTATAGGTTTGAGAATATACTATGGTACTGACATCAGTACAAAGACAACTGACTGCTTAGTTCCACTGATCAGCTATAAAAGGTAATTATTCCAGAAATGACTATTTATAAATAGTCTGAGGCAAAAACCATGACTTTTTTTTTCTTTAAAAAGAAACTTTACCAAAGAAATCAGCTTCTGATTGTTTTACAGATGTCAGGTGCATTTAAAATTTAGTTAGCCATTCTCTTATCTTCCTGCCTTCAAATTCCGTTTTAGACCTTATTTGCATGTCCTTTCACTTACCAGCTGCAGCTGATAGAGCTGGTTCAACATCGTCATATGCTGAGGATTATTAATTGGCGAGGTTAACTGTGCAGGGCTGAGACCAATGTTTTTTGCTGCAAACTGCAAAAGCTGTGCTTGAACCTAAGAAAGAAAAGTGTATTAAACACTGTATATCTACTTCTAACACTGGCAACTGTGTAAGCCATTAGTAAGAGTCACAAGGTATCAGCTGGAAAATACTATCAGCAGTACCATGAACAGAAGTACCATGAAAAGGCTCTACTACAGATCTTCATAAACATACTTAAATGTCAATTTATAGGAGAAGTGCTTCCCAGGCCTCTTGAAACACTACTTTCTTCCCCAAAAAGGATGTGCCCACACAGACCACCTACAGAACATACACACAAGACCATCTTACCAATGCAACATGCTTACTGGCTAGTAAATAAATCAACACAGATAAAGCCAGGCAAGAGCAGCTGCAAAGCCTCAGGAGCATGACAGAATGCATATGGAAAAGAGAGTGCATATGGAAGTGTTCCAGGGAAAGGGAAACTCAAGAGTGGAAGTGTTGTCTAACCTGAGGGGATAGAAACTGAGGCACTTGAGCACGAAGACTAGGCTGGGATGAATTAAGAGGTTGCACTGGCGGTTGCTGCGGCTGTTGCATGGTCCTGGCTTGTGCTGCTCCGCTATTGCCAAACATACCCAGATTGCCACTCGGTATCTACAGCAGGACAAGACAGACATTGGTATTTAAAGACATTACTCAACACATAACCGGGAAGTTACTTATTTCCTCAGTGATTATGACCGGCACAGATAAAGAAACCAGCGCCTCCAGAGTGTACTGACCACCAGGTTTACAATCAGGCATGGCAAAGATTACAACATCCCAAACCTCTAAAACATCGTATAGATGCCTGAACAAAAGATAGCTGAGGTTGAAGATTGCTTTTATAATGATGCACAACCCCAGAGGGTCATAAGATGAACACTGAAAAGTACTCGCCAAAAATGTTTGTATTTGTGTAGGAAGAGCCAGGAGAATGAAGTCATCAAACTCACAGCATCCCAGTCTTTAAATTAGCTAGGCAGTTTTTATACTTAGTCACTTTACCAACCTACTGATAATGGACATGCTATTAGTGCAGTCTCTGCTTCTGAAAAATATGGTTAATGGGCTGTAAGTGCCTGACAAGTATTGCCTTTAGAAAACTAACTTTGAAAGAATACACGTAAGAAAAGCCACCACAGAATGACAGAGTTCTTCTGTGTTGCTATATCTTTGCTGGAACTTCAATTTATATGCCAAAAAAACCCTTTTCATAATCCACAGTAGTTTATAGACTCTCAGTCTCATACTGTTTATCCATCTTCCTCTCCATCTTCTTTCTCCTTTTCTTTTGGTTTCAGCATAGTGAGGTGGGTATCATGTCTCTTCTCCCACATAACAAGTGACAGGACAAGAGCAAGTGGCCTCAAGCTGTATCAGGGGAGGTTTAAACAGACTATTAGGAAAAATGGCTTCACCAAAAGGGTTGGCCAGCATTGGAACAAGCTGCCCAGGGTAGTAGTGGTGGAGTCACCACCCCTAGAGGGATTTAAAAGATGTGTGGATGTGTCCCTGAGGGACATGGGTTAGTGGTGGACTTGGCAGTACTAGGTTAACAGTTAGACTTGATGATCTTAAAGATCTTTTCCAACCTAAAGGATTCTGTGCTCGACCCAGGGGCCAAAATACTCCTCTTGATTTGACCAGAGATGCTAGAAGCACAGTTCCTTTCTTACCTGTCAAAGCTATGAGCTGTCTTGCCACTATAGCAGGAATAAAAATGCCCCCATCACCTCTCACCCATCACTGAGTAATTATGCCAGCCAGGAAAGATAAATTAGAGCAATGTCTCAGCCTTAAATTCTGTGACCATTAGCAATGCCTCAAAACACGAAACTTCACATCAATCCAGGCAGAGCTATACTAGGGGTAATGGTATAAATCCATAACACTAGTGTCTCTTCTCAACGGATGCATGTAATTAGCAGACTAATTACTACTAAGCAGTTGTTTTAATGTTGTATAACATGCAGTGTTTACACAGCAGGGAAGTTTTTCCATTGCCAGTTCATGTGAACAAAGATGTCGCACCCACTTTCAGTGACGGGCACTAGCAGCGAGTCCAAGAGAGCTAAAATTGAACTTGGAATCTCCCCCGACAGCCTTACCTGTCTAGAAGAATTCAAGTTTTGCATGCCCAGCCCTGAGGCAATCCCGCCCAGGGTCTGATTAGGGAGTGCACTGTTTGAAAGGGGGAGCTTCAGGCTTGGTGAAGGCAAAAATGGTGAAGTAGTGGGCTCTTCCACTAGGCCGCCATCCTGATTGGAGAAAGAAAGGGTGAGCTGTGTGCAGCGCCCAGGGGCAGGCAGCACAAACAGTGTCCCATGGGAATATAAAAGGGCATGGGATGGATAAAAATATTAAATAATAAAAAATAAGGGTATGAATAACAGGGAATGAAAGTATGAAGTGAAGGGAGAAAAAAGAGAGAAACTGGATTAAGGTACTGTTTTTCTTTGTTGCACTTATTTCATAAATGCTCAACCACCCTCACCCACTTCTCCAGAAGGAAAGGAGAAATTCTAGCAGAGCTAATATGTGGCCATCATCTCCTCCCCCTTAAATTTTCTCCTCTCCTTTCCACCAGACTGAAAGATGGGAAGGGAAAAGACCTAGCACATTTCAGGGAAGTTTTCTGTTTGTTGAACTCAGCAGCAGAGCACATACTGCATTTGCTAACCCAGAACACGGGAAAGGCCAGATCAGCTGGTATGACACCAGTGTGTATTTGGTTCCACATCACAGCTCTGCTCTTAAAAAAGCATTTTTGCTTTAATCCCCTTTCCTAACGGAGCCACGTGAGACTTTTTTAATATTCATGTAGCACTGAGTTATTATTAGCCACTATGAAACATTACACTCTTAACACACCCAATGAACAAAAATACTTAAACCCAATAATGATAATGCTGTCTGTATGGCCTTCCTGGGAAAGCAATTAAGACCCTGCCTTAGCGTCCCCCAGGGGGAGGCAGATTTTAGCAAGACATAAGAAGTCCCCTCTGATAACTGGGTTGCAAGGAACCACGGCTGAACACGGATATGAGGCACAGAAGGC
>JBCJKH010015446.1:30134-45656 GCA_039877255.1 Loriculus beryllinus
CCTCTACCACACTCCTTTTGCAGTACACAAAAATATTCTAAGGAATGCCTTTAAATTTATTGGCTCAATGCACTGTATTCATATTTTTGTATTAATCTGGTATCTGGAATATCACCATTCTGAGACAGCTAATGCTGTTTTGAGAATGAAATTATTAAAAACAGGCTCTGATTTGACTGCACAGAAATCCAGAGGTGATGTTTAAAAATACTCGCAGAGAACAGAGACACTTTGGCCTGGTTTTCCCCATCCTCTTTTGGCAGTGAGGCTGTGCACGTACCTGGTTTGCACAGTGCTGGGGCAGCAGCTGGAGCATTTGTTCTTCCGTATGTCCCTGCCGACTCGGCAGGATTATCTCCCCACCCTGTACCACTGCTGGGGGGTTTCCCCCACGCTGAAGTGCCATTATCAACTGCAGCAGAAGGGGATGACGGCTCTCCCCAAGAAGCTTCAGTCTTTGTGTGGACAGCAGGCATTTCTCCCCAGCCTGCTGAAGCAAGGGAAGGAGAAAAGAACAGTCACAAGAGGAAAGGTTTCTTCTTTCAATAACTTCAAAGACAGACAATTTATTAAAGAAAGAGCATGAACCAGTAAGCAGACACAGGGTCTCTAATTAAGCCTATGAAAATAAAATCCCTTTGATTTGGTCTCAAAAGTCTTTTTCTTAATCAATACCAACTTGGCAAGACAGAAAGAGTATTTTTAACGTAGCTGGAAGCAGACTGGCTGCCACGTGAGCACCAGACCTGGTCCGAAGGGAGCAGCTGTGTACAACGGGAATACTCTGAGCAGACCAAACAGGGCTTGGGAAGCACGCACAGCAGGAAGAGCATTCAGGAGACCTGGACCCAAATCTGAGCTGGGCCTTGCCTCATTGAAAGATCTTAAACTATTTTAGCTCCTTTTTACTATTTATACATTCTAAAATCACTTTTCTCATGCCCTACAAAGTAGGGCATTTATTACCACTTTCCACACAGATTATATGTTTCACGCACTCCTTAAAGCTTTTTATTACAGCTTGTGGTTGTGTTCCCCACGTACCCCTGCACCACTGAGCTTCTACCTTATAATAAATATGGCTTTTAAGGAGAACTAAACAAGACTACAATTAAAACCTACAGTCAAATCATGAGGAACGGCAGGTAGAAGCCTTTGTTTTCCTACAAAGTATTATTTTAACTCACTGAAAGACGTAACCTGCTCTATAGAAACCTTCTTAGTCTGGCTCGGCTTGAATGTAATGCGCTTAAATCCATATGACACTGATTTTAGCACTGAAGTTGAATGTGCCAGGAACAGCCATACAGCTACTGAGTCCTACAGAGCAACACAGCAAAAATGCAAGCTGAATTTAAACCAACCACTACCTCTTAAAAAAAGGTGTTTGGGTTTTTTCTGAAGAGACAATCTTGATCATAGATGGGGTTTCAAAGCACTTTTTAACATACCAAGCAACCAGATACGTAACAGGCAAGAAAACAACAGTTTTAGATATACTATACCTGATATTAACCTATTTTTCTATCATTATCACAAAAACCATTCCATTCCATTCCAACCATGACCTCAATAAGCACTGCAGAATTCGTTCTGCTTGAAATTTCCACTGTTAACTAGGCTGTGAATTCAGGAACTGGCTGTCTTTTTATTGGAGATATTAAGAAGTCTGTGTATTTCACAATTTAAGGACTAGAAGCCTACTTTGCTGCAACACGACTCCTTTTTTGCTTCCTGATGCAATCTGTAAAAATACTCTGAAAAGGATTCAAAGAGCAGAAACGTAGCATTTCCTACACAAACTGACACCCGAGGTAAGTAGGCAACAGCACGAAAGTTGCCACAAAAGAACTTTCTTGAAGAGTACCTTGAAATACATTAAACTAAGCAGCAGTGTTTAAGTGAGCAGCAAGTCTCTGCAGAACTTCCTGATTCCAACAGGATTTCTGTACTAGAAACTGCAGGCAACATACGTCGCCAATAATAACTCCAACATTGGCTAGCAGAGAAGAAAATTCCTTTCAAATAGACGGGCTCAGATCTGCCCACCGCTCCGGTGTTCCTCTATTACAGATTTATTTTAGGCTCTATTTCCTAAAGCAACTGCAGATCTCTCAGATACGGATCAAAGTGCATATGGCATAAAACATATCCAGACTAAGCCTACGTGTTCAGGAACATGCAGCTTAATAAAGCTCCCTCGCTACCAGTGAGCTTCACTGTGGTTTAAAACATACTCTTGAAACAACCCTGAACTTCACCTTTTCATTAAAGTGCTTTCCATTTGAAACAAAACTACTGTGTTCTAACCTCTACCAACCTATCTTGTATTTGTTTATTCAGGAGACAGACTCAGAGAGACACACGTGTATGTATATAAGTGAGCTCTATTTAACACAACTTCCTTGGTGCTGCACCTAAAACACTTCTTCAAGCCTTCTGCTTGTATCTTGAAGCCAACTTTATTTAAGGAACACTTGATTGGAATTTCTGCCTCGCTACTCAGGAGGTAACCTTGTCAGACAACTGCGTGGATTTAATCACACTGGCATCTGAAAAAAGATTAACCGCAGGCAAATGAAACTGAAAACAAAACATCTCTAAAGCACCCACAGGAATACAAATACCAACAGAGTGTACAACACTGATATTCCCCTGAGCTCGGGCAACCCAGACTGGAAACTCAAAGTAATACAATTTATGAAATCAATCTTAAAGCACAAAATTCATACACTAAAAAGGCAAAGTGTGCTAGGCTGTAAGATAAAAACCTCTGTGAGAATCAGAACTGGTCCTTGTGTTCCCCCTTTGCTATAAATTTCAACAGTGTTGATTAAAGACCACAGATGTGTAATGCACAAGTTATTTTAAGTGCTTTAAATGTTCTGAGCAGTAAATAATAAGGGATTACAAATAATGAAGAAGCCAGCCACTGCTGAAGAGAATACTTGCAAATATATAAAAGCAGACAAAAGGCATCAACTGCAAGTTTACAAAAGTGTATTAACACATCAAATGAAGTGCAGGGAATTAGTAAATCAAACCTGAAGCCTGCTGGAGAAATTGTGCACAGCAAAAATGAACCTATATGTGAATTCCAGAGTACTCCTCAGTTACAAACCTGTTCTTCCCTCTGTGTCAAGTACCTGCATTCTTCATGTTACTGTATGAATACAATACATGTCTCTGTGCTGCCTTTCCATGACTCCATGTGACTACTTTAGAAACTTTAAAAAGGTCAATAAAAATACACTGTGGAGTGAATGCTGCAAATCCTACAGGTGGAAGAATTCCTTTGTATTCTCCAAAGGACTTTCTTTTTTAAACAAGGTTTTTCCTCTTTTTTTCACTAATCCAGTCTGTTCCATATTTGAAACAGACACAGGTGGAATGTTCGTTCAAAGATGCTGCAGTCCCAACAGCTTGTCTCTGGCAGCGTGATGCTTCCCAGGGTTATCACACACCTCACCATAAGGGCAGCTCACAAACAGCTGCCCTTACAGTGGCATTACACTGTAAGTCCATTACAATGGGACTGAATGAAGGCAAGAAGCTACCTTTAAAACTCCTTTACGTAGCTGTTTGGAAGGAAAACACCTTCACAGGGGTCCCCAAACCTGAACCCACCCCACTTTCAAAATTCTGCTCACAGAAAGGGTTTTTTTTTATTAAAATAATACTCATTTAGGCTTTTCCTATAAGCTCCTATAAGCTATAAGCTCCGTGCCTCAGCAACCATCCAGACCTGCCTGGATGTTGTTTTGCAGCAGAACGAGCTCTGTTAAAAGGTTCTCTGGCAAGAAAGTGAGGTTTTAATACTGAAGTTTTTAAACACTGTTCACATCGCAAGAACCAAAAAGATCACAGCGAGTCATAAACATGGACACATTGGCAGAGCTTTGTTTTATAGAAATAAAACCATAATTAACATTGGGCTACAGCCAAGAGGAAATCCTCAAGGGAAAGTGAAATGTTAACTAAGCTGTGGCAGGATGCAGTTGTTTTCCCTCAAAATAACCCTATAGTCATTTGGATGGCAGGAATTGTTTTCCTTGAAGTTGTTTGGTCTGTGATGAATACCAGAGCATATGACTACAATACAGGCAAACCAAAATATCAGAACCTGATGTGGATGAAAAAGGAAAAAGTAAGGTAGAAAAGAAATTGTTTATTAAATAGTCACTAGTTAATCTGCTAATAATAGAAAAGAAATAAGCTATGGGGGTGGGGGAGGTAAAAGGGAGGGGTTTATAATATATAGTCAACTGTAACCCTGAACATTTGAAGTCTTCATTTTCTGAAAGGCATTCCCATTCATGTGATGGAGCTCCATGATTTAGGGAAGCATTAGGGAAGCTTCCATTTGCCTTTCAGCACTGAGATCAGCCTTGTGTGGAAATGGAGGGCAGGCTGCTCAGGATCACTTGGGTGTCCCCAGAACCTGGCTGTTAGAGGGCTGAGCACAGGGTTTTAGGTTTTCACATGAGCATCCTAACGGAGCTCAAAGCTGATCTGGTTTCAAATCCATTCTGATTAAAGTTCCAAGTAAGGAAAACATATCACTTGCACTCTGCTTCACAGCAATTACATGCTATGAATGATACAGAAGTTGCCACCAAGACATCAGCACAAGAATGTAAAAGGAGCAGATCATGTTCAGAGCTTTCAGAAGTCCTGAATTTCAACCTAAGATCTCTAGAGGGAAGCTTACATTATGTTTTGCTTGTTTCTTTTTTAGCTGGAGAATGGGTGGTTGGAACCCTGCCAGGCTCTAACCACCTAATGGGAACAAGAAAGCATCAAGCCCACCCCTCAGCATTTGGAGGAAGGAACTGGTGCTGTTTGGGATCCAAACCTCTCTCTTTTAATCATCCCTATTTGCAAAACCTTTTCTCACTTCTTATTCCCCTTGTATCAAAGTTGCAAGAGTTAAAAGTGTAGTAAGAATTATGTATAAGTAATTTAGATAACAATTAAATCTAAATCCAAGCCACTACACTAGCTTTCTGCTTGTCTTCCTACAGAACTCACTACTGGTTTGGTAGCAAGCTCCTACAGCCAGAAAGGACAACATTATCACATTATCTACACACCACCCCTTTTTTGACAGAAAAAGGAATTCCTCTGAGCATTATGTATTTTCAACACATGTGTCCCAGCATCAGCAGCTTTTAAGCTCTGTATTCAAAGAACTTTGATAACTTCTGAGGATGGGTTACAACTTGAATAACAAGACTGCAACCTGGCCTCTGCTTCTAAACTAATATAGAATAAATACAGAACCCAAAAGGGACTGATGCTGCCTTGTGAACAGCTAACTAGTGCTATACAGCAGAGTTAAAATCCACTTCTTTGCTTTCAGGATATGTGACTGCCATCTGCCAGCTACGCAACACTTGCACAGGAACAGAATCCATGTTTCCTTATTTGGGATACTGCTTGAATAACAGGGAATCATAAAAATGATTGTCAAAGTTTGTCATATCCTTGCATAAGACAAAACCCCAGTGACAACTACTTAGTTCATGCGTTTTAATATCTTAGATGAGCACTTAACCCGTGTCTTATGGCACTGCCTTTAATTACACAATCATGTTTTGCATGGAAATAATGTAGAAGGAAAATAATTGTTGTCGGATGAAATATGGCTGGGGATTAAAGAAGTCTCCTGGCTACAGGATTCTGGTCTCCCTTACTGTAGAGGTTGGGAATGCATAGCCAACAGGACAGGGACTTGGCGCAGGAGAAAATAAGGTTTAACAGCACAACACCAAACTGCAAGCCAAGGCCTGTGTCACTGGAAATTTACTCAGTACTCTTCTCATCTTTCAGCTGTCCCAGGCGGGACATGATTTGTTGATGTTTGAAGTCTGTGTAGATTTGCACAAAGACCAACAGACACTGCTGTACAGCTGCTGGGTGCTGGAGATGTTAAATCAGGTCTCCTGCACTGTGAATAGGGAAGCTGACAGGATCAGTTTAAAGGCCATTCTTTGCTTGCTCTCCATCTCTCTGTACAATAAACACATGACCCCACTCTGCCCCTCTGGGGCACATTCAGGAGTAAAGATGGGCATAAAGGCTCACGGGACTGCTCCTAGCTTCTAGCTGCACACTGGACAATAATCCTTCAAAACAGTCCTAGGTATGGCTTTTAGATCCGCACCTATGTGCACAACTGTACGTAAGCAAAAATACACAAGAGGCCTAGCTCATGCCCTCCATAACTTGATTTAAATTTTAGTATCGGAACCATATTCTAAACTGCCTTCTGTTGGTTTTGCTTTAGGATCTTCAAATCCTTCTAATTAACATTTCTGCAAGATGCACAAGACTGTCATTTTAAGGAGTGGACGGTTACCATTAATAATCAATTCTCTGATGGCACAGATGTTACTTTGAAGAAATCCTTCCTTTGCTACCATCTATTCACCAGAGGAACTGCTGTAGATTAGCACTAGCTTTCAAATGCCATTTTCAACATATGAAGGACTCAGAACAGTAAGTGGTCCTCTGCAAGGTGTTAGATTATTTGAACATGAACAATACACTGCCATATACAAACAGTCTGACAAGCACCAATGTAATCACCCAAAAATCAGCCTACTGGAAGAGACTCCGCCAAACCCCTACTTTCGTGATCTCTCCACTACAATTCAGACATTGGGATTGTCAGTCTCATGGGTAAAGTTTTAAATATGGATGAAATACGTTTCAGGTAAATGGATTATAGCTCACATATGGCGGACTGACCAAGGACAAACCTATTTAAACATTTCTCCTCCTGGAGCACGTTTTATTACGATAGATACTCTCAGCCATTAAAATATTTGACCACAGTAGGGAACACGAAACTATTTTTAAACAGATATTACAGTAGATTTTAATTACTTCAAAACATCAAAGAGAAAAACGAAGGAGGTAAGAGAACAAATCCCACTTGGGAGAAAAACATGGCGAAAAAGTCAATATTTAGCCACGACAAAGACGAAACAGAAACTCGGAGACAAAAATCAGATGAAGAATTTCAAAGAGCACTGCAAGACCAGATTTATTTTGAGAAGTCTGTGGTCATGACAGAGAGCAGAGCTCCCAGAAACTTTTATTTCAATACCTCCCCCTAAGCAGTTTTCTCCTTTTTTCCCCCCCATTTTTATTTCCTGATGCTTGTCTACAGCAGTACTCTGTCTTTGATTAGAAAAACTCCTTGATGCCTAAGAACTTGTCTTTGGAACATGGCTGAAGTTAAAATAACTTCTCCCAGCCACCCTGAATATTAACATCTTTAACCAATCCAGTTTTATGGGAATCATGTATAAGTCCAGGGTACTACCCATGCTCGAGACCTTAAGTATGGAAGAGAACCATTTCTTCATCAAAGGCAACAAACAGAAGACAAAGCAACAGCAACAGCCTGAATTCATGCAACCCTTAAACCACATCTGGTGCCAAGAGATATGGGTTACAGAAAAGAAACAGATGCATTCTGCCTGAACAAGAACAAAGACCAAGCAAGGGTACCAGAAAACGACACAATAAAGGTTAGCCAAAAGGCCCCCAACTCTCCAAGGGTTGAATTCAAAGGAAGTCCTAAGTAACAGTGGAATAGCCGACAAAATAAATACGGATCAACCATCTATGGACCCAGCACATTATTGACCAGATACTGTTGCAAGCCTTTCTCATGTTCACTTGGACTATGGAATTTTGTGTATCAGGTTCCACGGGTTCTGCTGTCCTCAAGACACTTTCAGAGTGTATGCCATAAATATAAGATCTCTAACATATAACGACAGAGTCAGACAACATTCAGTAACCTGTATAAAGCATGTTATAAAACTATTTTCATACCTGGACCAAGCAGCGGGGACCGGTTCGGCTGGGCACTTGACTGGTGGCATGGCTGAGGTTCAACCATGTTGGTGTTGATAATGGTGCTAGTGGTGGTGGTATTGGTTGTGGTACTGCTCTGAATTATAGGATTATTTCTATCCCACATGTTTACAGTCTTGTTGTTGTTGTAATTTGGGTCGCCCCAAGCTGAGGTACCATCATCGATTTCCATCTTGCGGCGAATGGACGGTGGAGATGGCTCTTCCCAGCCAGTTGCCTCACAGTTCTCTTTTTGTTTGGCTGGCACTGGCCCACCAACCCACCCTGACCCCGTCTGTTTAACAGAAGCAGCTCCTCCCCAGTTACTTACATTGTTGTCCTGGGGTTTATTAGCCCAGTTTTGCTGGGGGCTTGGCTTTAAAGATTCCCCCCAGCTTGTACCTGTATTAGCCTTGCTGTTTGTGCCATTTCCCCACCCACTGGTCCCAGACCTTGTGGAATCATTCCAACCAGACCCTGATCTATTGTCAGAATCCCATCCAGATCCATTCTTCTTCCCATCACCCAAGTGTCCAGGAACAGATGATGAATCTGTCCAATCTCCACCTCCTGAAGTCCAGCTTGGATTTGATTTCTGTCCATCTCCCCAGTTTTGAGATTTGGGTTTCTGAGGTTCACCCCAGGTAGGTGATTTGTCCTCCTGATTTGCGGTCCCACTCCAAGCGTGGCCGCTTTTGGCAGCAGCAGCATTATTAACAGTAGTAGAGCTTGCTGACTCCCCCCATCCCCCTGGGCCATTTGGTGCTTTGTTGTTATTGTCTCCCCAACCTGTATTTGTTGGAACAGCTGCCGGTGGAGAGTTGACCCACCCAGATACTGAAGAGGTATTTGTACTGTTCACGATGGACCCATCATTCTTCCCCCCTGAGTTTGAAGATTGAGTAGCTGCACAACCCCAGGCCTCTGTTCCATTGTCATTCTTTCGTTCAGACCTTGGGGACTCTTCAAATTCCCAGGCAGTGTTTTGCTTTACAGGAGTCTGTCCCCACCCTGTATTGGACAGGACCCTGGGGTCAAGGTCATTTCTTGGCAACTGAACTTGCCCTTGGTCTATCATCCCTTTGTCTCTCCTCCTGCCCTCTCCAGCCCCCTCCCTTCCAGTACTGCCTTCATTTTGACTCCCACCGCTGTCATTACTTCCTTCACTAGCTGTGGTGCCAGATGCTGCAGCTTTGGCCCAAGAGTTTATTTGTTCATTGCCCTGCTGCATGGCAGGATTCGGACTGGTAACACTAGAGCTATCCCACCCTGTTGATCCTTTCCCGTTGACGTCGCTATTGGAATGCTGGTTTGGGGGCTTGCCCCATTCCCCGTTCACACCGTTACTGGTGTTCCGGTTGGGGTGGCCCCACGCTCCAGAATGCATACTACCAACACCGCTGTTGCCACCACCCCTGCCCCACGCTAGTACCCCAGGACCAGAAGGAGGTCCCGAATCCCACGCGCTCGCTCCGTTTCCCTCCTTTTGCACAGCACTGCTGGATCCATTTTGTTTAGCACTTAATGCTGAGTTCACAGTGTCTCCATTCCCCTGACTGAACCCAGAATTGCTGTTTCCTGCGGCAGGATTAGCTGGGGACATCCCCCACACTGAACTGCCCATTCCTTCACCACTGCCCCCGCTGACTTGAGAAACTGATGTTCCGTTAGCACCAGGAAGGCCTTGCAGGTGGGGCGGGATGATGGCCCCCATACCAACAGCCATCCCCCAGTTCGGCAGTCCATTTGTCTGCATTGCATTGATAGGGTTTGGTGAAGAGTTCATGGGGTTAGTGTTATTTGGTCCATCAGTGTTAAGGTTCTGAGGTTGTACGCTGAAAGACACATTCTGAGAAGTGGACGTTTGTGGTTCTGTGCTCTCTTGCGGCAGCAAGTTTCCCCAAGCACCTAAGGTGCCTGTTGGGTTCCCATTCTGGTTGCCCATGTTCTGACCTATGGCACTGACTGGACTGCAAATACTGGAAGGGTTGCCTGCTCCCACAGTTCCTTCATGTCCAAGTACAGGCCAGGCAGCTGGATTGGCATTAGGGTTAAGGTTAAGATTAATGCCAGCATTCGAGTTGGAAGCACCCCAACAGTTCTGACTTCTACCATCTCCCATCATGTTGTCCATCTTTCCATCCCCAGCACCGGCAGAGCAGTGAGCTAGGCCAGAGCTGGAGCCCGCAGCCACCCCCCACACTCTGGCCGAGCTGCCGTTACCGTTTGCTCCACCAGCTCCAAGGGCACTCTGGTTAGAAGTGCTTTGGACGAGTGCTCCATTGGCGCCATTATTGCCATTAGTTTTCTTTGTATGTCCAGTGAAGTTGCCTTGGGCACTCCCTGTAGCCATGCTACTGTTCTCTGAGCCACAGTTGGAGGCAGAGTCAGTGTCTGTAGTACATTCTGAGGCAGACTCAGTCTCAGCTCCGGTAATGGAAGGCCACGCTTCCTTGTCAGTCCTGTCTATTATCACTTTATCCCAGCTGCAGTTGCCTTCACTCCTGAAAGCGGGCTGCTGTCCCCAGTGGGAATTCTCATAATGGTCTCCCAATCCACTGTGGCTGAGATCTGAAAGGATCCAACAAGGTTAAAAGTTAAAAATGAGTCTGCTCTTCAAGCACAGCAAAACCCCTCAATTAAGCACAATTTTACATTGCTAGCTACAACACTGCAGTCTGCTAAAATTTAGAGTATGGTCTCTAACATAATACAGCCATTTTCCTCAATACAATAAAGCACGATGCTCATATTCAGCTTCTTTATAATCTGGCAAAACTCTCAATTAGAATAATGGAACAATTCAGTTTTAGAACAGAGCAACAGAAGTGGTTTCTACCCCTTAGTATACTAGTAAAAATAATAAGCAGGCAATAAGTAATGGCAGCAAACACACTATGAAAAATCTAAAAGCAAAGCTAAAAAGCAAATTTGTAAAAAACACAGGAGAGTATCTAGCAAACTCTTATCATTTATTCTGACTCAATTCTCATTCTTCAGAGAAATACAAAGGAAGGGCATTAACAAAAACTGCATGTTTGCCTGCCATTAGATACAACAAACATCACATTTAACACACTATACTCACGCTGCATTTAGGTTTTTCACCCTTCCTGTAAATAAAGGAACAAACAGACAGGCACCTTTTCCATTCAGTTCAATTATACATTTAAACACCTCTACTGTAACTTACATTTTAGTAGAGAACTTGCGCATTTCTAAATAACAGCAAATTTTGTAGAGAAACTTACGTCGTACAGGGTTACATGCAGCTTCTGTACCTGCACATACAGCCTAATTTTCCCCCAAGCCCAATGGAAATCAATGTTATGTCACACAGGTACTCAGAAGACAATATTTTCAGAGCACTGCCCACATCCTCAGAGATACTAATCCAAAAAATGAAACAAAAGCTCTTGAGCATCTCATTGCTTGCTGGGGTACACCATATTAAACTGGAAAATACAACTCTTCTCACGCTGAAAATTCAAGCTTAGTTCAAGGTTTTGCATTTACTTTCAATCCCGATTACTCTCTAAAAGATTTCTAGTACAGATTACTCCTTCTGGTTTCTTTTGATGGGAATTTGATAGCAAGTAATTCAGCCTGACCCTTCTGGATCTGTGGAACAGCTCCTCCTAACTGGCTGTCTAAATAAGGCAGAAAACTGCATATCCCTAAGTTACAAATTCTGGATGCCAATTATTTTTACTTGCAGAAACAGGACTTTGATTTCTTTATTATCTGAGTAAGAGGGATATTTTGTGGGGAAGATGGATGCAACAGATCTCCCAAATCAGCTGTCATCCGCGGATGCCTAACATGCATTAATTTAAATGACAAATATTTGGGTATGATGAGCTCCTCTAACTGCTTCCAATTAGAACTGCTCTAATACTGCAGAAAAACTGTTCCAAAAACAAAAAAAACAGCTCTCTCTTTGATGAAGTCTTATTCACACATTCCACCTATAGCTTTTCAAGAAAGGGGGGTGATTACTTGGTTGGCTCATGAAGATTTATCAAGATGAAGAAACCAGGACAGACTGCATCTTTCTTTATTTCATGTTGGGTTTTGCTTTATTTCTTTTTCTTATTTAAGTCAGTTAAAGCAAAAGTACGAACGTTAGAGAAAGGAAGAGAAAGGAGTCTTAGTTCCTCTCCTGTCTTCTCATGATGCCAGGAAAAGCCTAGCTTTTCACAGAAAAAGCTAAATAATTGACATGTGTATGACAAATCCAAAGGATTTGTCATTGAAAAGGACAATCCACTTGGATTTCCCTGCATTCTCTCCCCTATATGCAATGTCTAGAAAGGAAAAAAACATCATGTTATTCCCAGATAAAGCCAACTGGTTACATTACAGAGCTAAGGAAGAAGGTTGAAAATTTACTTGATAATCTGGGTTTGTTATACAGGTGTTAAATAGAGAGCAGGATCCTAGATAAGATGCGATAGGGGAAGGAAAGCCTATGAAATGGCTTTAAAAGGATCAACCGGGTCAGAAAATTGAGCCAGTAGGAATGAACAAAGAAAAAAGCAGGAGCAGTCCAGGCCAGAAGGTAAGAAGTTAAGGCAACCAAAGAATCAGATAAGAGGAGCTATGTGAAGCTTTTTTACTTTGCACTGTGGGTGGTGAGATTCGGCACTGACTGTGTTTCAGACACGACAGGAAGATTTAACAGTGCCTTGAAATACACTGTTCCAATAAAAAAGGTCTTGTCAAAGCTGAAACCCAAGCTACACGTGTGAGTGCCTGGGAGAACGATGGTGCTGCCCGAGGCAAGTGTGAGAGTGTCTCTGCAGGGCAGGTCTGTGGAAAAGGATCAAGAGCCCAGCGCAAGATGTCTCAATACTCCCAAGGATGACACCAACACTGACCAGAAGAGATGAAAGGCAGCTGCTTGTTTAATCTTTGCTTTTCCCTTTTCCTCTCCCCCAGAGAAAGTGGTTAAAGCATGGCTCAAGTTTGAGAGCAGAGACAGAAAGTAATGGAAAGGGGTGGGAATGGAAGAGGAAGGTGACAGAACAGCTTAGACAGATTACTGAAAGCAGGGAGCAAAAGAGTTCATTAAATAAGACAGGATTTTGAAGAGCAGTCAAAGAAACAAGAAGGCGAAAGAAAAAAAAAAACCAGTGAGGGGGAAGAAGCATAAAACCCAAGAGATGTCCACGTCCATATTAAAAATAGAAAATGGCCAAGTGCCTCAGCCTGGATAAGCACATCTACTCCAGACAGTGTCACACCAAGTATGTTTGGCTTGGAAGCCACACACATACGCAGCTCAAACCGCTTTGCTTTTCAAGGGTTTGCAACTCCATAGTTATTCCTCGTTACGTATCATCGGCACAGCTCTTCATACCAAGGTTCAGATGATGGCCTCAACAATAACCACTGATAACCTCTAAGGAATTACTTGGATAGGGATTACAGTAATTCCGTGAGCAGCGGTGTACCCGTGCTCTGCCTTCCCTGCTCTGGAGTCACCGGGACCACGCTGGGACCTTTCCTAGGCCACAGATGCAAAAATCAGAGCAAAACCAGAGACCTGCAATAACTGGTTCTGACACCAAAGGCTGCTGCTACAAACCTGGCAAGAAACAGGCTGGAAAAAGGAGTTCACAAAGTAAACAGAAAGCTGCAAAAGCTGTGACTTTGCTGCCAAAACAACTTAACAGTTCAGGCACAGAATGGATCCTGAAGAGAGTAATTTTCATGTTCTTGTCTCTGGCAGCATATAACCAAGAGACATTTTTCCATTTTCTCTAGACTAAAAAGAGTTAATTCCCATAAGCTAAATAACTACTAGCACAGTCTTACACTTAAGCCATAGGGGCTTTAAACATTTGGGGAAAAGAACGAAAACAAAGTATTTCACATGATGGGATCTTGAATTTCTTTGTTTGGCTGGGGTTGGGTTTGGTTTTTTTGAACACACAGATTTCCTCCAATTTTCCAGGAAACCAACTCTTTATAGAAATCGCCAATATTTTCCTGTATTTTCAAAGCTGTTGACACTGTAAGGGGAACCCATGGGACATTTAAAAAATTCTTAAGAATTACTTCCTCTTTATTTATGCAAAGATAAGAATTAAAAGAACTACAGTCCCCCAAAACCATTTCTATCCTCCCTCTGTCAACTGAGCGAAGGTTTAAGTACAGCATGAGGAACAGGAACCACAGGTACTTTGTGTTAGCAAATCCTAGTGCTGCTACCCCAACAAAGTAAAATGGACTTTCAAATGAGTCATTGGTGGTGGGAGGAGATTGCTGTTGTCCATACACACTGTTCTCAACATACTTAACCAACTTCAACTTAGTGCTTACTGAAGACAGAAAACATTTTAGGCTGTGCTTGAAAATTAAGATGAGTGATTAGTTGCAAAAGCAGTTTAATGTTTACATTAGTGTAAATGTAAAGTATGAGTAGAGTGAAATGAGAGAAGCTGTTGTATGTATTTCTTAGAAAAGCAAAATACATGCAACTGACCCAAAACTTCAATCCTTATTATTTTAAATGACATCTTCACATTTAATTTTCATTCAGACAAGTTAAAGTAACTGTATCTCCATAACTTTCATTACAGCAATTAGTTAAAATGCTGCAGAGTAAAACGATGCATCCTCAAGTACAATACATCCAGAACCAATGTATGAGAGGGTGCGGAATGGCAAAGCCTGGGATAAACTTTTAATAAGATCCACACTATTAATAAGTTCTGCTCATCCAATTTTAAATCTCTAACAGCGACTCCCTCTCTTAGTACCAGTTTTGTTTTTCAGTTCATGTTAGTCAGCATAACAACAACCTGCCTCATTGACCTGTCCTGTCCTGCCCAAAGGACAGATTACAGGCGAGGGTGCTCTTTGCTGTGACAGGCAGAATAGAGAAAAATCCCAAAGGCCGGTGACAGCCCCCCTGGGGATTTTACTTGTCACACACAGGTTAGCCATTCTGAGTAGGAAGTGAGAAAAAAGGGCAAATCACTTTCTCCCCTCCCAAAAAGCTAATAGTTTTCAATTCAACATGAACAGACCTTTAAAACGCTATACACTAATTTCTCTAACTCTAAATGAAACAGGAATTGCCAGGAACATTTTAAGTGCTTGATGAAATGCAGCCTGATTTCATAACAGAAAAGGTGACACAAGCATTTATTCTGAAGAACAAAATACAGTAAAAGAGAAAATCTGGGAACTGCAGCGCTGATATTTCAGGTTCTCTACCACATCCAACTCTATCCATACGCTGAGGCAGAAAACTGCCATCTCTCTGAAGCCACTTAGAGAGCTCCTTAAAACAAGTCTCATAGATGTGAGGAAGCTGAAACCTTGAATAGCATAACATAACGTGGAAAAGACAGGAAAGAGAGGGAAGCATTGAATAAAGCAGCTTTATTTATTTTAAAACTAAACCACAGTTAAGCACCCGAGTGGCAAAGCCCGTTATCCTGTTACGACATTAAAATGTAGTTCCTCTCCTCTGATGCTGAAAGCTTTTAAAACGCATTAACAAGCCAAACCAAAACAAGTTTTCATTATTAGCAGAGACTCCACTAAACGCCACCTCTCCACAACAAAAAAAAAAACAGTCGAAAACACCAAACAATTGCATTTTTCTTCCTGCTCAGTGCAACGTATCTTTAGCAA
>JBCJKH010015451.1:0-19253 GCA_039877255.1 Loriculus beryllinus
CATTAATACAGTTGAGTATTATCTTGAATAAAAATAGTCACAAGTTTATATGTCTTCACAATCTGGCTTTTAACCAGCAACAATGGTCAATTTCTATCAAGTGCTTGCCACCTGTAACATATTTGGTTTACTACAGTCCACTAAAATGACATCGTAAGAACCTTGTAGCCTCGTGTATTCTGCCTAGACTTCGTGACAGTTCTTTATAAACACTTAAACTCTAAGCTTTCTACATATGGGTCACTTGATCCTGCTGATTGTTTTGGAAATCTAAAGCTAAGAACTGTTTCCTCAAAATGAATTTCAGTCCTCCTCTTCATTTACACTTCTATTTACATACGGGGATAAACTGTATCACATTATTCAGTGTCCTAAATATCAGAAAGAATACAGGCAGTTCCTCTTTCTTTATATTTCCTGGAGAACACGAACATACTTTTGCACCTTAGGTGGGGAGAGAATATCCAACCATCTGCTGAGCAGCCCTGCCCTTTTTACTATTCAAAGTACACAAGGTTAAAACCTCACCATCATAATAACTGTTTTATCACCTGAATCTCAACCTGTGTCTCACTAAAAGCTTCATTTTATGAAAATTACTACATTTGGAGAACTATAATCAGAATTAATCTAGTCTGTAAATGTATGAAATTTCATTGCTAGTACAATGTCATTAAGCAGGCATACTTACTAAGCACATTTAAACTGCAAGAAACTCTGACATTCTAGAGCCAAAATAACGTGCCATGACACAGGAAGCAGTTTCTAAAATATCCATTAAGTACATGGAAATAAACACCCCTAATTTTTTTATGTTCCATGCACATTGCTAACATGATGAATGTATTACACACCATTGACATAAGGAAGTTTTACAAATGAGAAGCACAGTTGTCGTTTGTAAATGTAAATAGTCATTTGCAAATGTAAATTGTAAATCTACATCAGCTGAGGTCCAGAGTGGCAGTAGACAATAGACTTGTATCTCACAGCTTACAGAATAGCCATGAATAAAATAGAAATTGCTTATTCTTTTGTACCTCCTACAAAAGCATCACCACATCAGTTACCCAATTTGTACAAGAACAGTAAGAATTTATTTTTCCTTTACTGTTATATAAAGAGCAGACTATCAAAATCAAATGCATCATTTCTGTTACACATTTTGGACCTTTCTATCCTTTCCTTAGCCATATTCAGCACAACCAAGAGCAATGCAGGAGATGTCCTGTGCTCATACATGCACAAAGTAGAGTGAAGCTCAAAGGATCTTGTGGTGTTTGTGTAAGAACACTGTGAAAGATTTAACATTACGTTGTGAAAATAGTAACACTTCTAGTTTAAAAATAGCTAGAAAATAATTTTCCTTGTCATTACATATTGGGTTTACGTCTTGTCCACATCCATAGCCAAAAAGAAGTTAACAACTGATGATTTTTTATGAAAACAAATACTCTAAAGCATCGCGTTTGCATACCCAAAATGTTAGACACAAAGTTGTTTACTGATTGTTAATGGCAGTTTTTCCTCTTGATTTCAAGGGGGCAGAAACTTGCCTGTTCCTATTCATCAAGTCTAATGCTATTTGGAATACCAACACTAGATAAATGAGGAAAGAATGTCTTACCTTTGCCTGCTGTAGCCAGGAACAAATGAAGTAAAAGAATTGCTAGAACAATCCTGAATCTCAAGAAAATGTCCTGTATTCTGCAAATGCAGCTACACTCTTTTCCCCAGGCAGCCATTCTAAAAGGAAAAAAAATCACAAACAACAAAACAAAACACAGTGACTAAACAAATTACAGGTGTACAGATGATAAATTATGTTTCCAATCCAAGAGTGTAAGTCTTTTCAACCCTGTTACACTATTGGGCATACAGCATACAGAAATGCACAGATACCTTGTATATTGCCAAGTTGCTGAGAAAGAAAAGAGCTGTTTGCTTAAAGCTAAAAACAAAACAAAACAAACCCACTCAAGATGGAATTCTCCACAGTCTCACAAATACATCAGAGCACGGCCAGAAGTCCTTGCACAAATAAGGCTTTCAACATTTGAAAAACAAACGAACAAGCAACAACAACCACAAAAGACCTACACACAGGAAAAATAAAAACAAAACCAACTAAAAGCAGCCAGACAACAAACCTGGAGATATTATCCAAAAGCTTTGATAATCTCAGTCAGTATACACAAAGCATCTCTTCAGTCCCCTACCCAGAAAGTTCTATCACCTGACATTTTAATAGCAGCATAGTGAACTCTTAAGGAAGAAGCGAGAGACTGATTACAAATCATCGTCTCATTCTCAAGGAAAGAAGCAAAAAAAAAAAAATGAAAAATGCCTCAAGTCACTGTGGGCAGCAAGTTCATGGACAGTATAATGAAAACCTGATTTGTTCACATTTCTTCGTAGCGACGGGTACCCAAATGGGAGTAATAGGACATTGTGGTGGAAAAAGAATATAACTCTTACTATAAGAGATAAAGTTCTATGAAATTGTACACTTCTTTTTTAAAGAAATCTTTTTTAAAAAAAATACATCTTTTGATTTTATATACTAAAAGAAATGTTACATGAAGTATGTTTTTTGCATGCATTATTTCTTAAAACAAAAATGTTTAGAGATACACAGGTTACAAGTGATTCTATAACTGGTTCTTGAAACAAATGAAAAGCAATAAACTTTATGTATTTTTTATCAGCTTTATGGTACACACAAGAATCCTGCATGACACCAGAAGTTAAACTTTACCATCATGTTTGATGCATATGACTGTATGTTAGCATTCATGCTGCTTGCAAACTTGACTGTATTTTTGCACATGCTATACCAGGCTATGATAGGTTTCCTTCTTTTCAGACACTCTAAATTGTGAACGCTTTCAGGATATGTCACCAGTGTGTGCACAGCTGGAAAGCAGTCCAGATTTCTCACACTTCACTTTGAGTGGAGCTGCACCATGCAGTCCCCTTTGAGGATGGTTACAGAGGCAGAGACTTCATCCCTTCTGCCTTCCAGCTTTGTTTATAAAACAAGCCCAGTTTCTTGGGGCACCTAAAGGTCACTGAGTCATAGAACAGTTTGGGTTAGAAATGCCTTAAAGATTATCTACTTCCCCTTCCATGGGCAGGGACACCTTCCATCAGATCTGATTGCTCAAAGTCCTGTCCAACCTGGCCTTGATCACTTCCAAGAATCGGGCATCTACAACTTGGGACATCTGGACAACTTGTTCCAGTGCCTCACTACCCTCACAGTAAACAACCTGTACCTTATAGCGAAACTAATTTACCTTCTTTCAGTTTCAAGCCATTACCCCTTGTCACTACTTGCTAGGTAACTGACATTCTGAAAACTGATTAAATGTACACACAAATTATATACCTACAATAACATAACAGAAAACAAAGCAAAGGCTTCTCAAAACTTACAGCACTGCAACACCGTTGCCAGACAATGTTTTCAATAATTATAGAAAAATATGAACATTGTGATTGCACTGAAACAGACTAATCTGGATGATGACACATACTGCTTCCTCTCTGCAGATTCTGGATGCTACATTTAAAATCTAAATACACTAAGGCAGTTACCAAATTGACTAACATCTGCATGGGTGTTAACCAGCAAGAAGAAAGGCTGCTGATAAAACTAATACGAAAATCAAGCATCCTAAAGCCAACAAAAAATAAAACAATGGACATAGCTAATACACACAAACCTATGCAGGAAGAGACCAAAATCGACTAACCAACCAAACAAAAAAGTTAAAAAAGCAAGAAATTTCAAAGGCAGTCTAGCTATCTAAAGATTCGCAGGAAGCACATTCAAATTTGCCTTCAGCTTGCTTCTCCTGAATGCCTAAAAATCATGTTTTGATAAGGTTGTCTGGTCAGCTAACCAAGTAGCAAGCTTCTTTCAAGTCACACTTACTTCATGCACAGCCTGGGGCTCATTCTGTCTACTTTAGTACTTGTGCCCAATAAATGTATAGGATTTCCTTCTGAGGAGGAGGGTAATAGTGAATGGTAAGCTTCTGGCTGTTGTTCTGCACAGTCTGCGCTATTCAAATCTATGCCAGGTGATTAAAGGCAGAAAAGAGCAAGAGAAACATTGTATTGTCCAGGTATGAAAACTTCTTGATGCCTTTACTTACTTTCAGAAATGCAAGACTGCAGACTTCTTCCATCAACCCCTTGTATTTTCCAGACTGGAACCAAAAACCTAATAAAGTTTTTATTTTTAAATTTTGGCTGAAGCAAGTCAGATGTAATAGGGAGGACACTTATGCTGGAAAGTCTTACGTCACTGTGAATTCTGGCACATACTGTGTTCACTGACTTAACAGCAGAGGTAGCACCGTTGATTTAAGAATGTTGTTCCATAGGGGTTTTTTTAATGCGTTTTTCCAGAAGACAGTAATAGGATTATTACTGTCTGATAATAGCTTGGTTTTCATTAATTTCCTCCAGTGTTTATCAAAGGCTGTAAAAACAAATATACTGTGTCCTATACAGTCACTTTATGCAGAACACCACTGCAATGGCAGTGTGTGAAGCCAGTTCAAGGAATTTATAAACACATCCTCCTGACAGATCTTTACTGTTATGAAAGATAATAAACATTTCAGCTTTTAATAAATCGGCTTACTGAGAGCAACAAGCCCCTTAATTACAGGCATCAGCCTTCTGTGAAACTCATAGCTCACTGGTTCAGTTTTTAGCAGAAATAAACAGGAGGAAAAACTCTCTCAGAAATCCATTTCAACTTTCAGCAGTATTCCAACTGCTTCAGGATACTGGTATTAGAAAGACTCAATTTTATTTTACTTAGTAAATGCCAAGCTGTGCAAGCCAAGGTCCTCCCTCAGTTCAACTCATAGATCTCACCTTAGATTCACATAAAAGTGTAAGCTTAATAATTAAGGTTTGTATAAGGGAATTTGTGATTGTAATATTCTATTGGATGGCTCCCGATTAGATACTTCAATGCCAAAAAGCACTTTTGGTACTTAATTCCCTCTTACTATAACTTGTCTCACTGTATATAGTGTAAAGGAGAAGAGGAGGAGGGAGTTGTTTCTGCCTTTCCTCTCCCACTCCCCTTTTCATGCTGTGTTGGCAGCACCCTAAAATAGAAATTATATTGTGGTTTCATCCTAAGCTTCACTTTATGGACTTAGCAGGTCTCTTGGAACTTGCATGTGGAGCTGTTAAAATTTCTCTGGAAGCCAAGAAGCACAATACTTGATGAAGGTTTCTTGTTTGGTTGGGTTTTTTTCTAAACAACCTCTCAGACTGTTGTAGTCAACAGCCCAATGACCAAAATTAATAGTTTCTTTGTACCAAAGAAATAAAGCTCATCTCTTTTGAAAGACAGAAAAGCTGAAGCAAGCATCTTCCAGGATGATTAAGAATACAGCATCACTATCCTAGGGAAATCCAGTCACCTTTGCGCCTCAGTGCTTTGGCAAATATTTAGGGGTTCTCTATTAAGACATCTGAGGAAAACAGGGTTATGACAGAACAGTATTCTGGACCTCTTTTAACACTGCTCTTCCTTGGGGTACAATGTAAGTCTATGGAGCACAGGGGAAAGGACAAACCCCATAAGCAGTTGTCAGGGAAAATGAGGCAGCTAAGTTCTGACTAGAACCCATGTTAGACCAGTACAACTGAAACAAATTAGTCAACAGCAATCATTCTTGAATTCTTGAAAGTCATCACACAACAGAGTCAATGACTTCAAAGCAACTTAATAATTTATTTAAACCAGCACCATTTCTGTGTACAGTCCTCATGAATGTATCAGCTCAGAAAACTTACTTTTTACAAGCATGCTCCACATGGCTTGTTTCACCACCACGCCTATAAAAAAAGCAAGAGCCTTCTTACAAATAAGCCACACTAACCACAATGCTGACTTGCTGAAACATAGATAAGCGTGTATAAAAAAAAAAAAAAAGCAAGCTTTTTTTAATTCAAGTTGTATGAATACTTGGATTATGCTATGAATAAGTAATGATGGAACTAAGTCCCACAGACTTCAAAACAGGAAGTGACTAGTATTATCAGAAACCTATTCAGTCAGTTTATGGCCATAATTAATTTGGTGCAAAAGAAACAAAGATATTCAAAGTCTTGCTGGGAGCTCAGAAATCAGGAATTTGGCAACATTCACAACTGGGCATACCCAGATGTCTAATAAATCCAGGCAGAGAGCCACAGTAACTTTTTCTCTAAAGAATATGAAGGTGATTTTAAAGAGAATATTTAAACCACTAAAAACATCAGTAGGAAGATGTTGGGGTTTGTTGCATGTGCACATTAATGTTTCTATAATCAGCATTCTCACATCACCCATTTTGTTGCTAGTTCTACCATTTCTGTATGTGTCACATCTCGTAAAACATGACAACTTCTGGCAAACCTACTAATGGATCTCTTAGGCCTTAACTCTTTAATGATTCCTTTAACACCATAAATGACAACATACACAGTGCTCTATTTCTGAGTGGTTGTTCTTTTTTGGCAAATAAGGCGTCACCTGAAGTAATAATTTAATGCAAATTTCAGAAAACAGAAATAATGTGGTAAGTTCAGGTAATTTCCCCTAAATTCTGTGGAGTTAAAAAGTATTTTAAGAAGTCTGGGCAACTATTAATTTTCTGTACACTGTTATATCTAGTATAACTGACACTGTAGTTTTCTTTTAAAGCAAGCAAAAATAAGCAAATCATGTTGTAAACTATAGCCTTTTCTCTTGAGATGTTAAGAACACTGTATTTCAGCAGAAGAGGACCTAGAACAGAAGAACTAAATCACTGTTTCACTAAGGCACTAGCTGAAACAATAAATAGATTTCTGAGCTACAGCGCTCTGATAAAAGAAAAACAGAAAATGCTGAGGCTGGGACTTTAGCTGGCAATTACACTTCCAGAATCTTGTATCAGTTCCACTACATACTACCTGGAGTAAAACTGTCCTGAAGTTGATGTAAGAAACACTCACGGATTGAGCACCTGTGGTATACAAGCTGGAGACAAGTCCAAGTGACTCACCCAGGAAGGAGTTTGAGATCCCTTTTTTTGTCTTTGATTTAATGTCTACTACAAAAGATCCTTTGTCCACCCTGAACAACAATAAATTAAAGATATTCTGGCACAAAACGAATGCAAGACTCCCAAATAATTGAGTCCTTATTAATTACAGTACAGTTACACAAGCCTATCTGTTCATAGAGCAAGTATAGATCTTTTCCAAATTGTAACTCTATGAGTAACTTACAACTGGAAAGAATAAGACCCTCATAATCATGAGCACCTACCTAAAAGGCATCAAATTATTCACTCTGCTCCTTTCTTGTTAACAACCTGAGCAACACCTACCAATGTGCTGCAACAAATTAATATCCTCTAAATCCATGCATCTGAAAAAAAAAGAGCAAAGCTTTTGCTTGAACCTAGATAGAGTAATACTACTGCACTTACCATTTATCAGCAAGCTAACATTTCAGGCCAAATAGCATGCCTTTTTCATGCCAATTCTTCCATTGAAGTCAATGAGACTAATAGTATATGCTACCCTGATTTTGGCTTTTGAACAATCTAGTCTACTATTCAACTGAAAACATAAAATTTCAAACTCAAGTGTAGTGATTGCCAAGGCCACTGATCACATTACATATTAAGAACTAAAATTGTCCAAATTTAACAACAGTTACTCTCTCATGAAGTCAAAAACTTTCTCTGCCAAAATTTTACAGTTATTAGTGTAAGACCTGACTAAAAGGATTCACAGCACAAAAAAAAAACCTGTATAAATTGAGCAATTAACTTCAGGATGGGAATTTAGTCTTTTATCTCTCTCCATCTGGTTCTAAACTGAGCCAATTTCTGTTGACGTATTAGAAGTTTTTAACATTAAATTTGGAAGGCATTTCAGAGAAAAAACATGTTCACAAACTCCATCTGATCAATAGGATTACCTTAAGATACTAAATTAGTATTAATAAGGATTCTTAATACAACAATAGACTGGCACTGCAGCACTATCATGCTAGTCTGCAGTGCAAGTAGGAAATTTTGTGGCCCAAACTTGTATCTGAGCAAACTTTGTGTACAAGTAATTTCTTCCCTGCATCTTCATTCAGTGCATTACACTTTATAGATTGTCTTCATCAGCAAGTCCTAAGTGTGCTTCCTCAGTGAAGACAAGTGCTTGGAGACCCTCCAAACCAAGAATGCTTTCTGTTCATTAGTTTGATTTACCAAACACATTTCCAGTCACCCAACAGAGGACGAGATCCTGCTTGTTTGCCCCATGTGAACAGTTACAGAATTATACATTACAGCTTAAGAAGGAAGGGCTAAAGTCACAAGCTTAAAGCTAGAGAACATAAATATCAACTTGAGCAGCTCTCTCCCAAAGACGATGTACACTGTTAAGCCTATGCAAAGCAAAAGGGAGAAACGTGTTTTGAGACACATAATGCCAACTTTACCTTTCCAGCACAAGTGACAGAAATTAATTTCCTTTGGGGCTGAGTAACACATCTGCATGCCTGAGGTCATAAACTCTATTTTGGCTCATGCAGAAGCTCATTCTACCATGTCTTCAGCATTACTATAACCGATTTCATGTAAGCCGAAACTAGCCCAGGCTTGTATGACTGCATGTTTAATTGGCTAGGTAGGCATGCCTTTAGAAGGCCAATGAGTTAGTTTACAAATATTTCTTCAACATTTCTGCATAAAGCAATACAGGACAGTCCCACAGTAAAAGCAACCGAGTTAAGCACTGTTATAAATAATACTCATGAATAACAAAACCTATATATTTGCAAAGCAAAACTGAATGCATATAGGCAAGGATGCTTCCAGTACACCTAGGCAGTGTAAAAGGGCAAGACAAAAAGACAGAAAACCTCCCAAAACAGTTTTTGTGCGTAACAGGTGACGTCGAAGACATTTTACTTTCAGTGACACATTACCTTGCAGAATGTACAAGAAAAGCAGCAAAAACTTTTGAGCTGAATACTTTCTCAGCACTCTCCCACAGGAAACGTATGTGAGAGCCAACCCTGGCCCAGCCTAGCAAGGCGATATCCCAACGGGACGCTGTCCTAGCTCTTCGTCTTAAGCCGCGTTAGACAAAAGAGTTCACTTTTTAAGCCGGTTCAAATGCATTACTGATTTTTTTAATTTTTTTTTTTTTTATTTTTGTCGTCTCTGATTAAGCGCCTAAATATAAGGCTGAAACCCAGAAAGAAATCTTTCCACCAGCAGCACCGAGGAATGTACCTGGTCAAATGCGCAGACGAACTCAGACACGTGTTCCCGCAGCCCCTCACCGGGCCGGCGGCGGGTCCCAACTACCACCCACAACTGCTCCGGCAGCGAGCGGCAGGGCTAGCGTTCGCGAGGGGGATCTTCCCTTAGCTCTCCCTGGCAGGGCTTCCCGCGGCCAGACGAAACCCACAAACGCCACTCAAGGAGGACCCGTGAGGGGGACGTGACTAAGCGGGAGCCGCGGGGCTTGGCTGCGGAGCTCAAAGCTCCGAGACCTGCCCTCCTCCGCCCGCCACCGCCAGCTTTGGCAGGTAGCTGCCCGCAGGACCTCCCTGCCCTCACCCCGGAGAGCCACGCACCTCCGCCGCGTAGCCCCGCAGTCACTCACCTCAGCCCGGCAGCGCAGGGCGGACTGCCGCCTTCGCAGCCCCAGCGTTTACCGCTCCCTCCTCGCCTTCCCTCTGCGCCGCCCCTGCCTCCCACGAGCGGAGCAGCCGCTCACCTGGCCCCGGGGGACCGTCCCGCGCCGCCCTCCTCAGCGACCTGCCCGCTCGGCACTGAGCTCACGAAAGGCGGCGGCCGGCCTCGGCTCTGGGGGGCGGAGGCAGGCGAGGGAGGTGCTGCGAGAAGCCGAGAGGAAACCCTGCGCGGCGGCGGGGTCACTCTAGGAGCGGCCCCCGCACCCCTTCGGCAAGGCGGGCCCGACGGCGGCTACGGCTGCGGCCACCTCCCCGCCCGGCGGGTCCGTGGGTGCGGGCGTCGTCCCGAGCCGCTGTAGGGACCCTGGTCCTGGCGGGACAAGCCCTGGGGCGTGCAGCCGGCCGGCCGGCCGGGGACAACTGAAAAGCAGCGAGAGGTGTCGGCTAGATTGAGAGAAAACGTGGGCACGCTTTGTAGCTTGGTACAGCACTAGTTGGTGGAGGAAGGAATTGGCAGTCGGGTTAAACTGTTTTAAACTCCTTGGTGAACAATGTGTTCAGTGTTAAAGCGGCCTTTTTTCTTCGTAGCTTACTTCGCCCTTAAACCAGACTTAAGTAAATAAGCCTTAATGTATTTTTTGTTTGTTTGTTTGTTTTTCAGAATTAACAGCCTTTGTTCGATTTCGTTTGAGATCGTACGAACAGTTGGTTCAAGATTACTTGCCGTGCAAATGAAATTCACTTAGCCATCAGGATGGCAGTAAACTGTGTCCTTCTTCCCGCTTTTTAATTGCTTGTAATGAATCATACTCTGAAAATGCAGCATTTTCAATTACTTATTTTTTTTAATTGCTTGATACACCAAAATGTGTAGGAGCTGCTGTCTGCGAGCTGAAGCATTTGTCACCAGGCACGGCTGAGAAGAGCCTAGCACCTGGACACAGCTGGGGAAAGCAGTTCAGACTCCACATCCTGAGGGAAAGGCTGGAACTTGAGGCACTGTCTCTCCTCAGTGTCACTGAAGACAAGAAAGGGATAGATTCTATGAACTTCAGGCAGCAGGGCTCCCTGAGGCTGCAGGGTGGGATGAGTCCATGTGATGAGCAGGATTTAATGGAGAAAATACCTATGGAGAAAGGCTGGAGTTACTTGAAGAGGCTTATTTTGGTCTACTTGTAGTATCATAGAATGGTTTGAGTTGGAAGGGGCCTTAAAGCTCATCCAATTCCAACCCCCCTGCCATGGACAGGGACACCTTCCACTAGACCAGGTTGCACAAAGCCCCATCCAACCTGGCCTGGAACACTGCCAGGGATGGAGCAGACACAGCTTCTCTGGGCAACCTCCCACCTGTCCGTGGCAGGGCATTGCCTCACCACCCTCACTGGAAAGAACTTTTTCCTACTGTCTAATCTAAATCTCCCCTCCTTCAGTTTAAAGCCATTCCCCCTTGACCTGTCACTGCATGCCCTTGTGAAAAGTGCTTCTCCAGATTTCTTGTAGGCCCCCTTTAGGCACTGGAAGGCTGCTGTAAGATCTCCCCTGAGCCTTCTCTTCTCCAGGCTGAACAAGCCCAATTCTCTCAGCCTGTCCTTGTAAGAGAGACGCTGCAACCCCATGATCATGGCCCTGCTCTGGACTCACTCAAGCAGGTCCATGTCACTCTTCTGAGGGCCTTGGAGCTGAACACAGTACTCCAGGAGGGTCTCATGAGAGTGGAGTAGAGGGGAAGAATCATCTCCTTCAACCTGCTAGCCATACTTTTGGTGCAGCCCAATACACAGTTAGCTTTCTGGGCCACAAGCTCACACTGCTGGGTCATGTTGAGCTTTTTCATCAACCAGTGCCTCCCAAGTCCTTCTCCTCAGGGCTGCTCTCAATCCATTCACTACCTAGCCTGTATTTGTCCTTAGGATTGCCCCAGTCGATGGTGTCTTTGGACAGTTTGGAGATGGCATCTAGTGAATGGAGTTCCTCATACAGGAAAAAACAGGAGGCATTTATCTTTCTTTGCCTTGCTTAGTGGGATATCTTAAATTTTTAACTTCTTCAAATGTTTAAGTGCCACAAATGGTTTTCTCTTCCTAGCTTATACTGCCTGTGAGTATCATGTCTCCTTCAGTTCTGATCTGGATGTCTGAGGTCAATACAGAAGAAGAGAAAAACTGTCCTGAATGCTAGGGGTGCGATATATGAGAGTATTGTTTGCCTATGAAAAGACACGCCTAGTGGTTCTGCATCAGTGTTGTTGTGACACATCCACAAGCTGTGCTTTACGAATGTGGCTTAGCGATGTTTCAATAGAAAGGCTGAAAGGTTGAATGAGGCTGGAAACTAAAGCCAGGGTTCCCCCTGGGCATGTTACATGTTGGCAGTGCAGGGTTAGTAAGCTCTCTGTGTTGCTTGTTGTGTGAATTGATGCCAATGTACAACTGAATGGAAGTCTGCTTTTGTCCACCTGACGCCTCTGACGTATGAGATGCTTTTTTGGATTAAAATCAGCCAGTTGCTGAACTTTCAAGCACGGAAATGTAACTGCAGGCAAGGGAATTAACTCAAAATACCTAGTCTTTTTCCAGTCAGACCAAGTTCATTTACCAGGAGAAAAGTCTGTGTAATTTACAAAAGGAGAACACTACTTCATTTATATGTGTAATTGTTTATTTAAACTATATATTACATATAGCTGAGTAGTGTCCAGTAACATGCAGGGAAGCTAAACAGATTGATTGGTAATGATGTAAAAACCAGAACTAAGTAAAAAACTTAATTCCCAAAGTTCATCTTTACAGCTGTGCTTAGAGGGGAAAGTCTCTGAGATCTACTCAGATACCAGTACATATCTAGGACTACACTGGATCTGGCCAGTGTCACATGGAAGCTGAACTCCCATATACTCACCAAGAAAACGTAGACTGTAGCAGGTCTGAGAAACAACCATGGAAAACTGAATGATAAAGAACTTTTCAGTCCCAGTAGTTTCGTCATGTTTTTGAGAAAATGCCAAAAAAAAAAAGGTTGTCTTAATTCGGATTGCTCAATGCCTCCTTTATTTTATGCTTGTGCAATGCTGAACACTAGTTTAGTAGGAATAGCAGGTGACATACGCAGGTTTAAGTGAATAATACTCCCTTAGAGAGAAGGAGGCAGATCTTTTCTCCTCAGGCAATATGCTCATATTAATAATACCTTGAATAAAGCTATAGTTCCAGAAATTTACTGATCAAAAGGTAACTTGAAAATGAACACCATAAATTGGTGTTAATGTTTTTGACTATGTATCCTCCTAGCAGAGAAATACTGCATTTAAAAGGTTTGACAATTCAATAATTTTACTTTCACCTGTGTTCAACAAGATTGAATGTAAAAAACCCAACGATGACTCCAACAAAGCAAGTGCCTAAATTTCCATTAACTTCACCTTAACCAAAGTTTCATATTATGTTTTCAATTGGTTTGGGATTTAGTATTTTTTCTTTAAACTCTTTATTTGTATGTGTGTGTATACATGTTTCCTAGGGAGGTAAGCCAGTACTGTGACATAATCCAGTATTCATTTTGTATTTATAAGTTACGTATCCAAACAGGACATGATGTAATTCATGTCTCAGTAGGAAAAAACATAAGTAATTGACAAGAGAAAGGGAAGAGGAGAAGTGGTGGGAAAGGTGAGGTCTGTTTGCCTTTTCACTTACAGTATGATGCTGATGTTTCTCAAAGGTGCTTGACAGGACAGTTTTGGTCTGTATTTGCTTCTCCCTGCTCCTTCCCTGTTCCTAGTGTGCAGGATTGAAGCTTGCTTTGCCCTGTGTTATGTATATGGTCAGTTCCAGGGAGGGTACAGCGAAGCAGTTAAAATGGTTACACTTCTCTGTTTAATATATAAATACAACCCCCACCCCCCAATAGCACATGTTTTGTTCTATAATGTCATATACTAGTTATGAGTCATGTAAATTACAGACTATTAGGTAAAAAAATAGGTTAGGTGTAAAATGTAAAATCATTTGTGACTTTCAGTCTATTTTCTGCTTTCAACATTGCAAAGATGTAAGCAACAAGTGAGCAATTTTAGGACAAGGAAGTGATACAGACTGGCTATGATGCTGAAAGGAGTTAAACATAGCAAGGGAGGAGGATCTTATATCTAATCTTAAAACTCCACATATTTAGCACAAAGTTGAGAGCTCAGTTTGTGAAAAAGCGGCTGCGTCTGTTCAAATTTTTGCTTGACCAACAAATCCATCTCTTACAAAAGAGTCCTTGCAGCAGGTATACATATCTAACATTCTAATAGAATAACTACTGATTAATATTCTTTTGTCAGAAAGTAGCATGTAGGCATGGATACCATGAGCAGAATGTTTGCTGAATGTTAACTGAACCAATATGTAAAAGAAATCTCTTAGATACGTAATCATTAAATAAGGTTTAGTCAATCCAGCTGTGATTTTACACGTTGTCAAATACTAAGTACGACACCCAGTGCAAGGTTTTCTTTTGACTGTTGCTGTTTCTTCATAAAAAGAGAAATATGTAGTATCTTCTCTAACTGAAGGTCCAGGAATTATATAATAATAACAATATATAACAACAACAACAACCACAAAAACTATCTCTGTGGTTGACTTCTAAGCCTCTACTCACCAACAAAATATGCATTTCACTAGTTTTTAAAAGAAGACATGTTTAGAGAGTTGTGGCTTGTGTCATTACAGCCGACAAGTGATATTTATATTCACCATGTTGTTGGTCCCACTGAATTCCAGGTTTCAGGTCCTCCTGCTTACAGACACAGCCATGTCATAGCAGACTGTATTCCAGCTCAGTGTCTCTACTGCATTTACATTCCAAAATGGGATAAAGGTGGGAGGTAATTTGTCCAGTACCCAGGCCACAAGAAAAGAGAAATCTCTGATGCTGTTTTGTTTAGCAAAAATTCATGCTACTAATAGGAAGAGTGAATGGTTATATCTGAAGGGGGGGCTATAAGGATGCTGGGGAGGGACTCTTCATTAGGGACTGTGGAGATAGGTCAAGGGGTAATGGGTTCAAACTTAAACAGGGGAAGTTTAGATTGGATATAAGGAAGAAATTCTTTACTGTAAGAGTGGTGAGGCACTGGAATGGGTTGCCCAAGGAAGTTGTGAATGCTCCGTCCCTGACAGTGTTCAAGGCCAGGTTGGAGAGAGCCTTGGGTGACATGGTTTAGTGTGAGATGTCCCTGCCTGTGGTAGGGGGTTGGAGCTAGATGATCTTAAGGTCCTTTCCAACCCTAACAATTCTGTGATTCTATGTAGCAGCAGGACAAGCATCCTGCTCTGTTGGGTGATCATCCCTTCAATATTTCATCCTCTGCATATGTTTTTATGCCATACTCCATTCTCTGGAGTTGAGAGCCTTCATTGTTGTTAGCTGTTGGAGTTGAAAGTGAACGGAACACAAACTGAAATGCAAGAAATTCCATTTAAGCATAAAAAATCCCCCCTTCTTTATGATGAGGGTGATCAATCACTGGAGCAGGTTGCCCAGAGAGGTTTTGGAGACTCCACACTTGGAGAGATTCAAAGGCCTCTGGTCCTGGGCAACCTCCTACAACAGTCCCTGCTCTGAGGAGGAGGTTGGACTGGAGGATCTCTAGTGGTGCTTTTCAGCTTCAGCTGGTCTGTGATGCTGTGAGAACTACTGCTAACCCTCTGTTTTCCTTCAGCATAAAAATATACTTTTGGCTAAGTGAAGCACAATGGTCCTCGAACTGTAAAACACTTGAAGGTGACGAAAGGCTCACATACCCAAAAGCCGAGCCCGAGGTGCAATAACATTATGGGAAACTACAGGGAAGAGTTGCCAAGGAAAGCAATACTGAAGAGAACACCTGGAAAAGACTATAAAAACTTTCAGTTCTCTATTTATGGAACTCATTCATTTTAAATTGTACCAACATTTGTATTTCCATTTAAAAAAGCATTTTAAAAGAGTTGTAACTTGTCCATTAAAAATGGGCCTGTGTGGATCTTGGCAGGGAAATTCTCATTCTGGGAACATTTCACATTTTTGCTTTTCTTTTTATAAAACTTAATTACAAAAAAGCTGTGTTAACCTCTGAAAATTTACACTGACTCTAGTGACTCCACATTAAATGCTTTTGTGTAGTAAGATCTTGGTCATAACATGGACTGCTAAAATAAAGGCAAGGAGGTTACTATACCCCTGTTGATTCTCAGGCCTATGTAACTTGTAAAGCAAGAGAAGGATCTTTTTTTTTTTACTTTTTTTAATCAGGGGACATTTTTCCAATGTATGGTCTGCAATGTGTATCTTTCACGTAGTAGGGAAAGGATTTTAGCTTTCATGCCAAGTCATTTCCTCTCTGACAGCACTTTTTTCTTCTTTTCCTGAGAGGAAAACTTGTGTTCATAGTTGTCCTGTCTAAACTCTGTTCTTGACTTTGCTGTATCTTTTAAAAAAATATGTGCATTTCAGCTGCGAAATATAAGGTAGATGGTGGGGCAGGCAGAGTAAAGTGTAAGATGCCATCATGGTTTGAGGATTACCAAGGAAGAAAACCTGCTTTTGATGTATGAAAGGAGAAGAAGCTTCCTTCCCCCTGTTTAACTCCATAATTTATTCCCATTTTGCAGTGTTGAACTCTGCCCACCTTTTAGCAAATGATCGAATCAGGGAGTGGGGAGGGGGAGACCTTAGCAAGTGGTTGCAGTACATCTGGAAGATCTTTCTTCTGTAGTTTCAACTCCTTCTATTTTAATGCCACTCATCATTCAAGCTCATCCATTTTTCAATATTTTACTGGTTTGGAAGTGAGGAACACAGTTCCAAAAAGGTCAGCTAACCCGTGCTGCCTTTGATTTTGCACCAACATAAATTTGTTTCACAAAGTTTCTTTTTAATCACACTAGAATATCTGAGAGGAAAACCAGAGTGTGAAAATTTTTCAGCTCAGAAGAACCCTTCCTCCACGGCTCTGTCTGGAGTGCAGGTTTATATACATACAGAAGTCATAAAACTGACTTAATGCTGCTACTCTGTAGGAGGATTAAGGCAAGGCAGATATCTAGCTTTCCAGAGTCTTCAGTGTGTGTAGACTTTACAATAAACAATTTCTGAGGCAAAGACTGGAATTTCAAGTCTTCTGGAACAAGTTATGTGCAGCTAGACAACAGGTCAACTACGTTTCAACAATTTTTACATCTGGTTGGAAGCAGATACTATGCATAGTAAGAGTCATCACATAACATATGGCTTGTTATCTTCATTTGGGATGCATTGAAATCAGTAATGGCGTTCTGATGTATGATGGAAAAGGACAATAAAATGGTAGACAGCAGTTTGGTTGTTTATCTGTAGACCAGAGATGATATTTCAACCTTTCTCTGTACACATTGGTTGGTTTACACTAAGTATCTTTTTATTTAATCATTTAAAATGTTAACAGCGATTATAATATGTCATTCTCAGTGATGCCAGAAAGCTCTTTGGCTAAGTGAACCACAGGAGTTTTAATAAACCTCAGCACTGCCATTAGTTGTAATCTGACTGACATTCTGAATGCTTTGTGCAGAAAATACACTTCTTGTTTCTACCTAGGTCAAATAATTTGCAATATTAAATATTAAACAACCTGTGATACTGGATGATTGAGATAAAAAAAGAAGTGTATAAAGCCTTGAGTGCCAGGAAATTAATGTTTTCTTTTACCCTCATGTTCCCATCTCCTCAAATAGTTTGGAATGTCTTCTTAGAAATTCTAGATCTTTCACAAAACTTGATTTTATTAAGAAAAAAAAAAGTTTTTTCCAAGGGAGTGACTCAAAATACATTTTTATAATAGAAGCTGTTAGATTTTGTCCCATGGCAAGGGGGGGGGGGGGGGGCAACCTTTTTTAGTTTAAAAAACTAAAACTTTTTGGCTGTAGAATTTTTCTGTATTGAATGCCTTTACAATTATTTTTGGTCTTAACTTTTCTTCCAGGTTTCTTTGCTATTTGCCCTGTTTTTCAGATATTGTATGTATTTATGTAGATGAAAGCCTCCGTTGACATTAGCATGGTGAAGCTCCATGGAGCTTAAGGTAAAACCTTTGACAGAAAACTGTCAACCTGGTTCTAAACCATTGTATCTTTTCTACAAATGTTTTTCTGCTCCTTAAGCCTTACTTAATCCTATTTCTTGCTCACATTACTCACTATATTTTGTTTTTTAATAACCACTTTTTATATTACTAGTTCATCATTATATTCCCTCTTCCTATCCACCTTATTTTGGTGTTTGGATAAATGCAGTAATTTGGCCAGCCTTGGAAAACACAGGATTGTGCTCCCCTAAATCCAGCCTTGCATAAATACAACTCACTGTTAATATTGCATTTAATCCGTGTGCTAATTATTGTACTGAAATCAGATGAGCATTTTACTGAGCATACAGATCCTTACTTGTGAATCTTTCACACTTGAGGAATGCTTTCCTTGTCCTTCACAGAATCTTTAAACTCTTAGCAAAACTCTCCCTGAGGCAAGCAGTCATATCTCTATGCCTCATATTACAAAATATATGATACTGCTCTACTTCTTTATACTAAAGAGCGACTTTAAGCTTTCAGTTTTGGTCAGCTTTATTTTATGAGTGAAGAAAATAAGAAGATACTCAGGAGAAGGTAATGTTTATGTCTTACAGCCCACCTTGCTGCAGTGGCAAACAAACTCATAGACAAACTGTTGTCTCTTCATGAAAAGTTATCAGATTTGGAAAAAACAAAGTCAAAATTTTTCATAACTTTATTCAACCACAAATTTTGCTCCAAAGCTCTCAAATTTTGTTTTGTTTCAAAGTTCCACTTACATTTCTGTGCTTTGTATCAAGTCTTTGCTCAATCTGAAAGCTATGGGACCAGGCAACTGAAACATGTAGTGGTGGCACTGGACTTGCACTGCAGAACAGTGAAATTGAAACCACCATAACTGGTATATCAATATGATATATTAGCTATCTCCTTATATTTTGTTTTGCTAAGGTACCCTTTGTGTAGGGTAAACTTGTTTGAGAGTTTCTTATGGGAGGTGTGTGTTTTGTTGTGGTTTTGGGGAATTGTTTTGTTGTTGTTGTTTTGGGCCTTTTTTTGTGATTTCTATTTTATCAGCTTCAAACTTAGCCTGGCTCTGACACAAATTTCAATGTCTCATAATTTTCTAAAATATATTACCTCCAAGATTAAATTAAAATTTATCAAGGTCCTGAATCTTTACATAATCCTGAATAAACAAGTCCCAAATAATAGCAAATTTATTTCAAGTATATATTGTATATTAGGCCAAGAGGAATTCTACAAATTATTTGTGGACTTAGATGCCTGTTTTGAGGGCTTAGGTATTGTTTAAGCGATTACTAGGTCTTGTGCAAACCTTCTGAACATAGATGGAATTCATTCTTTGTATTTGCATTTTGGATGTAGAATTGGACCTACTGCTGTCCTCTAGAAAGAAGGTACACATTGCTTAGGATAGTATTTAGTGACTGCCTTGGG
>JBCJKH010015453.1:1369-26454 GCA_039877255.1 Loriculus beryllinus
TTAATTCTAACTGGGCCTTAGCTTTCCTCACCTGGTCCCTAGCTTCCCTGACAACCTCCTTGTATTCTTCCCAGACTGCCTGTCCTTGCTTCCACCTTTTATAAGCCTCTTTTTTCCTTTGAATTTTTCTCAGCAGCTCACCTCTGCTCCAACTCTGAAATGTCCAGACCATGCCTAGGCTTAGAACACCTTGCACATGCAATGTTCGCATGTAGTTTTCTTACAAATCAGGAAATTACACAAGGGTAGATGGCTCCTTCCACACATGGACCCATGGAAATATAGATTCTGCATAGAAGCAGTAGATACTTAGCAAAATTGGAAAAAAAAATTTACAATTTTTGATACATTTTGCTCAATGAAGATTACTGTGTTTTTGCCTGAATGTGAACCCATACCTTGACCTTATTTAAAATATATGCCACTTACGGAAAGAACCACACCTTTTACTTGAAAATTAGTGCAGAGAAGAAACACGAAAGATTGTATGGACTGTGAAGTTGCTCATCTAGAAAGAAATCATGACCAGAATATGTTAGACCTTCATCCAGCAGTGTGTGCCCACTCCTTTTGGAGTTAAAAAATACTTATTTCGCAAAACCCGACTTGTGAATTACACAGTGGTGCAAACTAATAACTTTTTCAAGGCTCTTTCCAATTACTGAATAGCACATGCTTTAAATAACCCTGCAATTCTGTTACTAGGTAGAAAAGTCACACATAAATATTATAAGTTGCTAAAAGTCCATAACTACTTATTTGCAAACCAGATTATAATGGACCCAAACAAGGTCTTCATTTAACTATGCCAGTTCTCCTAGGCTACCAAATGGACTCTTTCATCTCTTCCTTGAAAGCGTTTTTCTGAGCACTAATGGCACACAAGATAATGATTTCAACTTACATTTAATTTTAAAAATTAAGAGAAATTCAGAGACAAGAATGAAATTGTGAAATGACTTATACTGCTAGATGTTAATTCTTCTCATAATGCCGTAAGTGTAGATTGCTTGGCTTGTTTTGGTTTAAACTTGTATCTTACATATCAGTTATCTATAGAATGGATTATTTCTTTAGAGTGTTACCTGATCAATTATGGATAATACAAAATTGTTCTTTAGGTCTTAACCACTAGACCCCTCTTTCTAGATAATGACCTTATTTTTCTGTCAGATAAATCAAAACCCTCTTGCTGTACTTAAGCACATCAATATAAATGTCTACATCCTGGTACTGAAACATCCTTCTCTCCAGTTAGGTTTAGTGAAACAGACGCAGGTAATAGCTTTTGAGTAAAAGATCTATGCTAATACAATTTGGGTAGATTTAAAAACAAGTCTCATAAATCAGTTCTCCAGTGGCGTTTATTTTTGTCTTTGTTCCTGATTCTTGTCATGCAAACATCAGTCTTGCAGGATGTGTCAGCCTTTGTTATAGCCTTGACTTATTTCATATCATAGAAAGTAACTTGTCATAGCATGAAAAGTTAATGGACTCTCTAGTTTGCTATGCAAGTTTCTAAAATTTGAGCCAATAAGGTCCCAAATAATCCCAGCATGTATTACATTAGCATCTTTAAATATATATAATTATATTCTCCATTAATTAAAATGTTAATTTCACACATTCTGCAGTACTGCGCAGAAGAGCTCAGATTAACCTACAATGAATGGTTGGAAGGAAACTTGAAGGTGACACTGAATTTAGCTAGCACAGACATGAGGGACTCAGAAACAGAGAAAAGGCAGGGTCCCACTGAGTGCTGGGTGGCAGCAGAAAAGGATCTTAAGAGCCAAGCTTGTTTGTGACTGTTAGTGCTGACACTGCCAGTAGCAGTCAGCAGCTGTAGTTGGTCTAAAACCTTGCTTACCCCATGGCAGCAGTAGCAGCTTAACAGAAACAACAGCAAGGCCCACTTCTCAAGGACCGCATGTAGGCAAAACAAACAGTGGTAACATTGCTTTTCATTTCCAAAAGTAATGTTCTAATTTAGACAGCTGCTTCCTTCCTTCTGGCTAGGAATGGTTTCAGGACAGACGAATCTGTTTCTGAATGAAAACTGCCAGATGAACAGCTCTAGGACATAAATTTCTCATACATCTCAGGACAGGTGTAGCATATACAGTGGAAATATATGCTCCATAAATGAGCTCTGCTTGCAATGTAACCATGGAGAATCTGGGTTATGTAAGTCTAATATTCTTAGTCCAATACCTTATGCAGTGTCAGCTGCTCTGACTTGGTAGTTTTTGCAAGGGTTCAGATAGCTACTTCTGCATGGCATTCTGTCAGGGAATGTGCACCCTTAAGGCATGAGATCAACAATCTTCTATAAAAGTATATATTTTGGCTATATATATTAAAAAAAAAAAAAAGAAAAATGGAGAAAACAGTGCGGTTGGAACTTAAGATGATCTTAAGGTCCTTTCCAACCCTAACTATTCAATAATTCTATGAAAACATGTAAAAAAAATATCTCTGGTCCTTCTTATTCCACAGTATTTATTTCTTGCTGCTGAAAATCTTATATCTGTAATACAAAAATATTATACAAGATTAAATGATTTAAGTCAAATTACCTGGCAAGGCTATGTCAGAAATAGGAAAATAATGTCAACTTCCCAGTTCCCAGTTAACTGAATATATTTCTATATTATTAAAGAATCAGGTGTTCAGCATGTTAGGCTATCTTATTGAAAATCTAGATAAGCATACCTTATCCTGAGGAAGTAATATTATAGGTAGCATGCCTGAGGAATAGACAAGGTCAAAGTTGCATTTCTCAGCAGAATTAAATCTTACTTATTGTTTTTACTGTTCTCCCTAAATATAAGTGCAAATCCTCAAAAGTGCACTTTATAAATTACTTCAGTAATGTTAAATTTGAGGACAACCATCCAAAAGGACTAATATGCACAACAGAAAAGTGCATGGCCTCCAGAAATGAGCAGATCTTTTCTGAGTCTGGCTGTACATGAATTGTTTGTAACACCTCTGATTTAACTTTGTATTATTGTCCTTGTTAGGTTTTTATGTCAAAATATTGGTGCTATTTTAAAATACCATTAGGCTGAAGGTGTCCCTGTGAGTACGTAATTAACACAATCAAAAGGTCGATAATGACTTTCAGCAACATCATCAGCCTGATTCTCCAGGGCTGTTAATCCTCTACATCTACTTAAATTTGTGTCAAGACCATACAAAATGTTACAATGGGCATCTGTGAGAATACCCACTGGGTCATGGACCACAAACTCTCCGCCCAGGTGAATTACAGAGTCTCTTCACACAACTATTGCTTCTGATGAGGCAATTACAGAATGGTCATTATATTTTATTTTGCTTTCCATCAATGCCTGATTCCACTATTAAATCTTGGAAAGTGGTAGCTAACCATTTTACTGATGGGCATGTGTAACCTGAACTCACTCACCTAGGAAGCCCCAAAGAATATAAGGCTGCTAATTCCAAAAATTTCAAACACTCTTTCCATAATGGAGAAGCAAACACAGGAGCAATTTTATCGGCTGTCATTCTTGTTGGATTATCTTACACAGTGAAGCCCTGCATTACTCTGTTTAGACTGACAAGGCAACCTGTGATTATACAGTAAATTTACTGTTTGAATAGGACGAACATCAAAATGGCAGCAAATGCCATTGACTGCAGTTTCAAATTCCAGCAAAGCCTAGCACGCTCCACTGCCTAAGAGCATCTCTGCAGTAAAATGCTGTAGTTAAGCTTTCACCTTGCATGCTAGTCTAGAATTCATAGAAAGAACAGGAAAGAAATCATAGTAAGAAGCCCTAGCTATTGTTCAGATTTACTATTTTACTGTTGGTGAGACAGCATATTTAGATGCTTCTCAGTATTCACTTTTCCACTCTGCTTCCCTCTCCTGACCCCAACTTTTTTACGAGTATTGTCTATAGTGCAGCCTGGAAAACGTATTATAGGGTGAAAATTTGTTGGGTAAGGGAGTCAGTGTCTTCCAAGTGAAACAAGCTTAGTAGAAAACAATCACAGCATACAAAACACCCAATTATAGAACAGAAAGACTCTCTAGATATAATTTAGTTACTTATTATAGACTACTGGTAGTCACTGAAGATAGTCATGCAAACAGAACTATTTTATCATGTTACGATGCTACATAAGTGTGCATTTTTCTTTTTCACAAGATGTTATCCAGTGACATGGTAAGATCTGATGATCCCATATTGTCTTCAAACTGCTAAGGGATGTCTTCCATTGTCCTTTAGTTTAGACCCAGAAAAATCTTGCTTCAGTTTCCATGGACAAACAAACCAGGAATTCAGTAATAATTCCCTCCCAAATCTCAACCCACCAGTATTTTAACTTTATTGAATTACAATGTAGGCTGAAATAAGAACAGCTGTACGAAGCCACTGCTGATTAAGGTCAGATAGAAAAACATAATTTTCTCAATTATATAAAGAAAAGTTAACTATGAAATTAAACTGATGGAAACTGTAGATGCCCCATAACTAGCACCTACAATTATGCAACACATAAATTATACAGCTGAATACAAAAAACCCTGACCTATCTTCTTGCATGCTCCCTCTTTTTCTAAGGTGACTATACTATATTTCCCTCCATTTCAGTATTAAATGGCTAGCAAAACATATTGAGGCCTAACAGGAAGACAGCAAAATATAATCTCAAAATTACAAATCTGCGTTTTAGAGTTACCTTATTTTCATTCAGGCTTCAGTTTCAAGACATTTCATTTCATTCAGTCATTCTCCACTAAACAGCGTTTACCTACAGAGTACTTTTTTGTTTTTGAAAATACTCATACATTATGAGAAATGCCACCTCTCCATCTTGCCTGGTGATCAACTAATTTGGCTAACCTCTTCTGCGTCTCTCTATTAAGTAATAATCTCCAATTCATATACATAGATGTTTTGTTTCTGGTTTTGCACTGTCAAAAGATTTTCAACATTCTTTTAAAGAACATGAGTATTGGAACTTCACAGAGAATTCCAGTATCAATCTTACCTCTAGCAAAAAGACATGAAAGTCCTTCCCTTCTCACAATCTCTGCTGTAAACAGCCAAGGACCCCCTTAAACCTATTTCCATAGCTTTGTCTTGAAAGCTCTTTTTTGTTTATCCACCTTGACATCTATATTTCTTACACAATTCACCTTTTTAGAGAAGATCGAAAGATTCATATGGAATTAATATTCAACATCCACACCTAATAAGCTGGTCAAATTATTTTTCTGATCAGAGACAGAATAACACAATGTAGCTTAGGTAATTACTGATCAAAAAGGCGGAAGCTGAGAGCTCTTATAGTCCCCCATAATTTCTGTTTAGCACCATACAGTACCCTCAGCAGCCATGTCTTGTAAAAGTCAATATGTTAATAAGCCAGGGAGGGATGGAAAGAGTAGCAACGGAGGAAAGAAGGCCATGCTCTGTCACAAGGCTGTTAAAAGAAAGCTTTCCTACCTAAACCTCTGCTTAGGCAATCAATTTTTTTTTTCATAGTATCTGACCAAAACAGAATTAAGGGGTTTCTATGAAGAGAACTGGAAACTGGGTTGCACTTGGCAGAAAAGTTATGCCAGTAAAGAAGTGAATTCACATGGGTCAAGAAAACAGTTTGGATAGCTTATTCATTTCCCTGTAGAACAAGAAAAAATAAATTATAGGAGAAAAAATTAGTACCATATTTGCTTGCTACCTCTCTCTGACATGACACAACATAGTATAACTTGGAGAGACCAAGGGTAAGAGTGACTACTGAATACTTTCAGTGATAGTGGCCTGTTTAATTAAGAGACACCACCATCATTCTTAGCTCTATATAGCCTGTTAAAACCATCCAGAAAATGACTCTATAAGAGATGAAGAAACATCAACTATCTTCTTGTATTTACTTCTCTTGTTCTATTCGCTTTTGACAAAAAATTAGAACAGTAAGAATGTTTCAGTGTTCCTGCCTCTGAAAGGCCAAATAGGTCCCCCAAATCCACCACCTCTCTTACTTAATGTCTTCTAACTAAAGAAGCGTAGGTTAGTTCCATTTTATAACCTGTCACATGCTTGTGACAAAGTTTAAAGAATTTAAGCCTCAACTTGAGCTCAAGATGGAATCATTTCATGTTTAAGTAGACCTCAACAGTTAAGTACCATGAACCAGAGGAACCAATAGGGAAATACACTTCATGCACAGTGCTGTTAAAGGTTAAAATGACTGAAGCATGACATCAACCTGAGAAATAGTTGTCTTTATTCTCTCTAAAAGTACTTATTCTGGGAGCACCTCTTGCTGAAAATTCCTAGCCAGTCATATTAATTCTACTGCTGCAGCTGATTGTCCAGATCTGCTACTTGTTTCCTTCTTCAGTAGCATGGACAGTCTGTGTGGTATGTAGTATGTATGAGTGTCATTTCCACATCTTACCTGCTGTTTTTCAATCAAACAGCTTTTCAGCTGCTCTATTAACACAGCATTCTTCACTCAGCTGCTGAATACATAGATAAGTAATGTCGTGTTTGAACCTGTCAACCTTTTATTCCCTTCAAGTTCTTTAGATGGCCGATGGCACAATAAATTCAAGGGTATGGAGTGGACTCATTCTTTGATGTTTAACAAGCTATGTGGTCATGAAAAAAAATAAATAGCAATGATTCTAAATTCATCTGATTTACAAGTGAGGGATAGTCAAGTAGGATAGCCCTTTATTATTCTGCTACAGCTAAACAACTTCATTGTTTTGGCAGGATCAGTTTTGTGACTGGACAATGGAGAAACAGATTTTCCATATATTTGCTTGGTGTTTATTTTTAATTCTTATTCTCCAAAGAGCCTAAATGTCTGTTTACTTTTTCATTAGCAGGGAAAACCAAAAGAACCGTCTAAGCTTCAATACTCCTAGATCTTCAAGTGTCCTTTTCAGAAGCCAAAGAAAAGGCAGTTTTTATGGAACATGTTCCTCTGTGGTAGGAGGGCCAACACTTGTTTCTGGCAGGCATCACTCCTTTCTCTTTTTTCTTTGAGTACATTTGCAAATTGCACTGCAGAAAGTACAGACTGGATACAAGAGAAAAACATTTTTACAGGAAGATAGCACAGCACTGGACAGGTGATGAGAGAGACTGAAGAATTTCCAGCTTTTGAGGTTTTATGATACTCAGATAGACAAAGCCTCAAATAGCCCGATACTCTGTTGTGCAAAGTCCTATTTTGAGCAGAAACTTGGACTTCATGATCACTGAAGATCGCTCCTGGCCAAAATTGAAATGATTCTGTGTAATTGCAGGCAAACCACAGGTCCAACAGAAATTCCCCTTTTGGCACATTTCCAAACCTCAGACAGTTGTAGCACAGCTTTTCTTTTCTGCAACCCAGAATTAGCATATGCAACCTAAAATTTGTGCCTCAGTTTCTCTGCGTGTAAATTGGGATTGATGTATTGCCAAGAGCAGCTCTCAGGATGACAGAGCTAAAGAGTGTGAAATGCTTTGATGCGTTGAGACTTTCTTTCAAAAGGAATTTGAAATCTCAACCCTCCTATGCCACAGCACTATCATCATTATATTTCAATTGCTTAGGGAAAAAACAAAAACAAAGGATTGAAAGGTGACAAACACTCTCTTTTCACTGACCATTGGTAGTACATGAAAACACAATTTTTTTACAGAGACTGATGAACACAACCTGCCAAATTCCTGAGGCATTCATTGCACATACAAAAGCATCCTAACACATTTTTTTGTTAAATATTTTTCTTAAGACAAAATAAGTCACCCTCCCCCAAAAATAAACAGAAAAAAAAAATTGGACAATAGCTTTTTTTTTAATTATTGCTATACTTAGAATCATACAATGATTAAGGTTAGAAAGGACCTTAATATCATCTAGTTGCAACCTTCCTGACATGGGCAGGGACACCTCACACTAGATCATGTCACCCAAGGCTTTGACCAACCGGGCCTTGAACACTGCCAGGGATGAAGCATTTACCACTTCTCTGGGTAACCTGTTCCAGTGCCCCATCCACTCTCACAATAAAGAACTTACATCTAATGGGAACCTCCCCCGTTTAAGTTTTAACCCATTACCCATTGTCCTGTCACTACAGTCCCTAGCAAAGAAGCCCTCCCCAGCATCCCTATAGGCCCCCTTCAGATACTGGAAGGCTGTTATGAGGTCTCCACGCAGCCTTCTCTTCTACAGGCTGAACAGACCCAACTTTCTCAGCCCCCTGAGCATCCTCGTGGCCTCCTCTGGACTTGTTCCAACAGTTCCATGTCCTTTTTATGTTGAGGACATCAGAACTGCACACAATACTCCAGTTGAGTAGAGGGCAGAGTAGAGGGGCAGGATCACCTCTTTCGACCTGCTGGTCACGCTCCTTTTAGAAACATGAAGAACATAGGAAAACAATCACCAGAGTAAGAAAAAATTTATTAGCCAGGTATCAACTGAACCGAAACACAAGGCTGCAAAGAAAACGTTTAAGATTTGCGACTACAAGACTAAGGAGTTTAAAACTATTCTACAAGCAGAGTGTCAGGCAAGGAAATCAGTCTGTAACTTACTGCAGAAGGACTACAAGCCATAGAAAGCAACTTCCTCGAACAAGAAAGCTCAAGGTTTAACTATTGTATTGGCATCATGGGAAGTTGAGAAGAGGGATGCCAAATATTTGGTTACAACAACAGAACTTTAATAAATGCAGGATGGCAATAAACATTTTAATAAGTCTTGGACAGCAACTGGGAGCCAACTGCTGACAGTGCCTGCTCACATATTCAGACACAATCCTGCTCTGAGTGTGGGAGCGTGTGTGTGCCTGCGGCATTTTGTGACTGTTTCAAAGACCATACGTAGCTATTTATGGACCAGCAGTGATTCATGAACTATGGGCTGAATAACACTAAACAAAACTACCTTTTCTGTCCCTTTTGGCATTTTTCTCTGGATTCTATATAGATTCAGCACTTTGCCCATACACTCAGTTATTTGTGTACTGGTGAGGAAAAAAGTCTGAAGTTATAACTGGATAACAAGCATACATCTTACTTAGCTTGTCTTCACCACCATTACAGTGCAACTTACTTATAACACGTCTAAAGAGATAAATCAATAATAAGGAAGACCTGAAGAAACAATAATAAAAGATGGTATAAAATAGGGAAAAAAGGGATTAAGAGACAGAGAAAGAAAAAAGGAGAACAGGTGAGATGGAAGAAGGGGAATGGTTCAGAAACCCTTTGCTAACAGGGAGCAGGAAGGAGAAAGCAGGGGAAAAGCCCCAGGAAGTCAAACACACAGAATCTCAAGAGGAAAAAGCTTTCTGATACCTCAAGTAAATCAACAGTCAAAACGGTTTGGAAAGCTTTGTAGCTATTGCTGGAAATTCCTCCCCTTGCTGAGTGCAAACTACAATGATGACACCCATTACGTTGCTGAAACAAAGAGCTCATTGCCAAGTACTGCCGGGCATACTCCTTCATGCTACAAACCAGGCTAGGGAGAAAGCCATGGGAGTAAAATCAAAATATATACAAGCTACGATATTGATTTATTATTTATTTTCATAAATAATTATTGACAAAAAAAAATCTTAAACTTTTAATACTTTGTCTGCCACAGTACTGGCCCCCAGCTGCTCCAAAGCAAGATACAAAGCAGGAACACTGTCAGAGCAGTTCAGTTCTGTCTGCTACTAAACACACACGTTCTTCATAGCAGTTAACCTCCAATTAAAGACAAGACAAAAAAAAGTGGCTTTGCAAAAGCTGTGCACATTTCTGCTGTCCCCATAACACACGCAGATTGACTTACAGCATGATGACCAGACCACTTTATAGTCTTCCTCTAGAAGTCACTGCAAAGCACATCAAATCATCTATCCCACTTCCAGAGAGACAAACAAGCAGACAATTCCAACTATTACAGCTTCTAGAGCAGTAATGGCCTTTTACATTTGGTTTTCTTCCTAGAAGGTAACTTTCTCATAATTAATGACGTACACTTTTCTATACAATCAGATGGTATTTTCCTTTATTACATTCTCTCCATGGTGCAACTAAACTTAAACTTCTGAATTCAAACAGTACATCTGCATGTTGCCAGTGATATTAACTTTATTTATTATTGATCCTCACAAGTAGAGTTTTAAAGTTTCCAAACAACGACTGATTTGTCAAAAATGTAAATAAATAAATAAATGACCTTAACATATAGAAAATATTATTATAAACCCTAAACCATGTATGGAATCTGGTCATTCCTATGCTGAGCTGTAGGACCTGTGGCTTTATGATATTTCACCATGCAGAGTGGCTAGTGACAATGGTCTCCAGAACTCTTGCTTTAGAATTCGAAATTATGTGGGCTTTCAGGGCTGCCCTATTTGCAGCCACAGAGCTTAGAAACCCACAGCCAGAGTTACAGCTCTAAGTGGAAAAACTTCCAACTCAATGGCAAGGAACCTGGAACCAAGAGCCCTTAATCTCAGTCAGAGGTCGCCAGGTTTTCCAAGCTTCGCACAGTGCAAAATTAGCCTGTGAATTTCATTTCCATGCAATACTATTTAGATGACTGATTACAGGATTAAATCAGGCATCTGTAGAGATGACAAGATACCCACTTTATAATAGTAAGCAATAAAATATAAACAGAAGCTTCAAATGTAATAGAAATTCTCAAACTGCAGGACTGTAATAAATTTCTAGCAAATAACCCCAAGAGGAAGGTTACCCTGCATCTCACTGATACAGAGTTTATTGTCTTGAATCAGGAAACACTAGATATGGTCACAAACAAATCAGATGAGAAGGACCTCTGCCTCAATTAACACGAAAAACAGTGTTCCTGTATGAACATTATTTCGTCACTCATTTTTCCTTCTGTTAAAACAAAAATCAACCAAAATTAAAAAAAAAAAGAGATGCATTGCAATAGCTGCAGATCATTAAGGAAACAAACAATGAAATGTTATTAATCCATTCAACAAGACTAATAACATGTGAAGGCATCAACGTTAATATAACAAATGAAAATACAAAGTATTAGATAAACTAGGGGCTTAGGGTAACTCAGGTAACTTGGAATAACCTTTTGTTCTAAGAAATACCTCATTTTAACATAACAAGAAATAATAAACTATAAAGCCACATTTTGAATATGTTTATTAAACACTTTGCCACAAAAGAAATTAAAACATCTGCACAATGACATAAGACATAATTAAAGCAGCTTCAAAAAATTTCACCCAAAAAAGTTTTGCTTATTCCCAAGTTTAAAAACCTTAATTTGACTTTTAGTGAATAAAAATTAGAAATGCTTTTTCCAAACCAAATCACATTTTGAATCTCAAATTATGCTTACACAGCCTATACTGTGTGTAAAGAAGCAGATGAAGGAACCACTAGACCCTTAAGTTGTTCTTTTCTTTAATCAAAGTGACATTTTGTTAGTATTACCTTGAATGGGCAAATATTACCTCACATCTCTGAACACCACAGCACAATCTATTTACTGTATCACATTTTTACAATTTTTATTTTTTTCATTTTTTGTTTAATAAAACATCTCACAAGGAAACATTAATCAGTCTGAAGTTCTCACCATTGCCAGTTTAGTAAGGCTTCCATGGCAGTATATTCTATCTCTTTGCCTATATGTGTTTTCACTGAACTCGTACTTTGCCTTGAATATCCTAATTCTTCCCATAACTGCCCTAATTCACTGCAACCTTGAAATACCACAGAAGAGATCAATTGTATCAAACCATATTCCAAACTCAGTATCAGGCAGAAGTAGAACACAATGCTGACAGCTGAATGGAGACCCTAATATAAAAAACTACTTACTTCTCTTTACTATACCAGATGATACCCATAGCTTAAGGAAAACTGAAGGGTGTTCATGCGGAAAGTGCAGTACCTGCTCAGGTCAGAGAAAATGAATGGCCAGCGCTCTGTGTTGCACAGTATCAGTGAAGCAACCAGGGAATTTAAGTCCATCACCATCAAAAAGACAACCCTAGAAGCTAAGTAAAGCACAACTCTCAGAAAAAAAAAAAAACCCAAAAAAACCACAACATCACTAGTAAAACCTAAAGGTGTCTGAGGCCAATCTCAGAAACCGTCTCCAGTGTAGTCCAAATTACTTGGACATCAGGAGGAGGGTTAAAGATCAGCAACTAAATTGGTTTCTTACAGATGAACTTAGAATCATATAGGTTGGGAAAGACTTCTAAGAGCATCAAGTCTAACATAACCTAACTGTCAAGTCCAACTTGGCACTGTTCTTCTGCACATGCTTATGTACCTCGGCATTGTACATTTTGGTATTAGCACAGCAAACTTTGGATAAAATTTAAAATAAATTCCTGGGGTTTTTTATGTGCAAAGGGAAAAATTGACTCCTCTCTTCTGTGCAACAAGTCTCATAGATTATCAGCCTCCAAACTCTGCAAGGGCAAATCATAAACTTGCTCCTGGAAGATCAAATAAGCAACGGCTCTTTTGTTCTTGTCTGCCTTTTATCCAGCACCTCAGTTCAAGGAGAAAGACGACATTTTCGTTATTAAAATAATGCTTCTGTCTCCCCAGACTGAACATTCAAAAGATGTTTGTAAAGGACATTTTTCAGGGAAACCTTCAATAAATACATTGAGATGCACCAGTAGAACAGGAAACTAGCATACACAAATAAATATTTATATAGTTTATGACACACACCAATATTCCTTACCATTGCAGTATCAAAGTCTGTTTAGAGACATATGAGTATTTCCTGTTAACAGAGAATACTGGAGGATTTTAACTGGCTGGAAAGCTATACAGCACTAGTAGTGACTTATGGCAGTGTCACACTGCGGAATAATATTGGGTTTATTCAGCTTTTTTATTATTAATCAGCCTACTCCATGTACGACAACCTAGAAATGAAGTTCCCACTTGACACTGGCTTCCTGCTTCTAAAGATGACCAGGTGGATTTGGCAATCCTTCCTAAGCATTGCATTCACTTATGTGCAACTTTTCTCCTAGAACAAAGTGCCTCTTTTTGTTGTAGTCATATTTTCTAATGAACTATTAAATGAAATCTTGTGAGATTCCTGTGCACAGGAAAGACTACAGATCACAGTGTTCCAATGTTTGAAGACGATGACATGAGAGAGTTCAAACTGCAAAGCAGATGTCTGCTGTGATCTTGCACCAACCACACCTCCATCCCAATGTTTTCACAAGATAATGTCTACCTTGCTTTAAAGAAGGAAAACTAAGTTTTATAAACCACTGCTGAAGATGATGAATCCTACTGATGAGTTAATGAACTGAAAGTTCTCTCTTCTGCTGGACAAAGCAGAAAACATTAAGATTTGTTTAGGAATGTTTCATGACTTTCTGTAGAAATTTTAATATTTCTATAATTACTTAGATTTCAGCAACACCTCCCACCTGGCAAAGCATTTTCAAAGCGCAGACAACACATCTGAAGTTCACAAAAACCAAGAGACTGGAATACAAAATCAAAGTAGTAAGGATTATTCAGAAGTATATGTATTTTAAAACTGCCTGGGAATGAAAGTACAAAGCACAATAACAGCATTTCTGCTTTCAATGCCAGTTCACAGTAACAGCCCCAGCGTTTAAATTCTTCTTCCTCAACAGATGATTCTCTCATTGCATCCAATGCAGCATTCTAGCTTTATTAAAAAAAAAAAGCCAAAACTGTGGCTGTCCTAGATGACAACAGCACAGGTAACACACTGAACGCCTACTTTCACCAGATTCAACAAAAAATTCTCATTGATTTCAGCAAGAGTCTACCCTATTTTGTACAGTGGTCACTTCTGTTCCCAGGGCTATTATATCAAACACGTATATGGGAAGAAAAGTTCATGGTTTTTTTTAGGATCCACACAAAAAATAAATTCCCAAACAAGGAACTATCAGTATTTTCACTCTTACAAACATTATTCCTCCTGCTATGATACATAACAGCCTTTCTGTGATAATGAATCAGGAACCTCTGGAAATGCAGTGGGATTTCAGACCTATGCAGGTAAATGGCATAAATCACCTTTGGTGATAAAACTGCCAGTTCTGAGTATACCTTTATTGCACATTACTTTCATTCCTGATGCAACATTTTTCAGTGAGTGGAAAAGATGTTTTTCCACCAGAAGAAAAAATAGGAAGCATCTTGCAATTACACACATTTAACTTTTCTTCCAACAAAGAATATGAAGAATAAGCAAAGGACTAAAGAAAAATATATTTTACATATTCTCTGGGGGAAAAAATGCTTTTCATAAAAAGAGAGAAATTTGTGATGTTTAAGTACCTTTTACTGGCATTCCCTCTCCTCACAAAACAACATCAGCACACATTACAAGAATGATCTTTAATGAAAGAAAATAAAGTTTCTTTTTAGAATTACTCTTTGATACACTGAAGCATGTAAGTTATAAGCCTAAATTTAAGCACACTGGCTTCAAAAGGGTTATTCATTCTCAAGTATCCGCACACACAAGCAGCAAAGGTTTCAATGCCCTTGACTTAGAGATCTTTTAAGGTTGGTATCAAAAATACTGGGACCATGTGCATTGTCCACTCATACAGTCAGAGCTTAACAGTTTACTAAGTGTCATAATCTTATCCAGAAAAACATGTGTATATTAAATACCTTCCTGGATTAGGGATTCCATGCAGGACAGTTTGCTGGCTCAAGCCCTTCATGCGCATGATCTGCTGATAAACAGATCTCTGACATATTATCAATTTATGATAAGTTTTTGTTTTTCTGTTAGTCCTTAGTGTGCTATCGATTGAGGAAAATGATTACTATTTGATTATCAACTGGAATCCACATGCAAATAAGAAAATATATGTGTTTGAACTTGAACACCCAAAATCATTACAGTAGCCTGAAAATTATTCTGTTTAAAGAATACTGCCACAAACCACGACTTTAGAACAACCTCAAGAACAGACCTTCACTTATGTTCTCTGTGTAGTGTATTTTACTAGCACAGCATGCCACAAAAGGTGTATTTTTTAAACATGATTAAAATGCTTATCTTTAACTTTGCAAACCTTTACATGTGTGCAACCCTGGGCATCCTAATTGTGAAGTAAAAAGCTACAATTCAGTATAAACTCCACAGACGATTACAGTACTTTCATATAACTGCATAAAATTCAGAATTTGCCAGTTGGACATTTAGAAGTTTCACATAAATATACAGAATTTTCATTTTAATAATTTAAAGCAAAACTAAACAAATTACAAAAAGACATTTAATGTAATTATTACAGGCAGCTAGCACTAAGGAAATAATAAACAACACTTGAAACAAGTCAATTAAAGGTTCTTCTCCTTCAGAGTATCTGCCTAACCAGCAAAAAGTTGTTCAGCTTCAATGAACAGGCCCACCATGCTACTACCTTCTTTTTACGCTGACTTCCTTCTTTGCAGTTACAGGAAAATTGAATATGCCTAGTTATAAAAAACGGGTCAGAAAAAAGTACTGCCAACCCTGGTTAGACCCCAAAAAACACAACGAATGATGGAAAAGGAAGGAAATGTCAACACCAGCCTGATCTATATTCTAAGCTGGAAAAATCAAAAATACTAAAGACAAGTTTTTCAGATGACCTGGGACCCCAAGGACATTTCCTATATTTAAGTCACCTACCTGAGGTCATCCTAAAATACTCAAAGGCTGTGTTATTTAAAATTACTTCAATCACTTCACAGAAAAGGCACATGTAGGAATATGGCTTTTGACACTACTTACCCAGTAACCTGATCATTGACTAAAATAGAATACAGAGCCAGCAGCTGAACCTTCCTCTTCAGTTTGAACAATTTTGTGACAGAAGGCAAGTCATCTGAAAATTAAGGCTGTTTTCACATTAAAGTGTTCTGAAAAGCAAGGTCAGTTCACACCAAATATTTAAACAAATAGCAGAGAACACATCTAAAATGTGTTTAAGCAGAATGCTGAACTAATGCAATACAGACTATTCATTCTTTTGGGGGGCTTTTTAAGTAAAGACAAATAGTGGCACAACCACATGCCTGAATCGGTGGACATGTGAAAGCAACATCTTAAACAGATAGGAAATCTCAAAAATTTTAGGGCTAGTACACTTGAAACAAGAGAGACCATAAGAAAAACCTGAGTTAATGCGTCATTTTTGTCAGCAGCTGTACTGACAGGAAAGCTCGGGAATACTGAAGCCTTATAATATTCAAATAAAGACAGCATGAAACTTAAGTCACAAGATGTGTTTGTTCAGGAGGCAAATGTGAACACACAAGACACCAGCTGTGGTTTAACACTTCGTGTTGGGGGGGTTAAGGAGGGTGTTCTACCACTAACATTCCTGAATTAAGTAATTCACTCGCAAGATCTGCAAGTATAAAGCTACTGAAATATCCTTAAACACTATACATTTTATTCTTTCCCTCCCCTCTCCACACAGCCACCCACACCCCAGCTGAAAGCTTTTAATCGACGGCTTCACTTTTGACATGCAAATCCTGCAAGTTTATCTAGCTCCTGCACATTTTACAAACAGTCCTACAAGAGGTGAAGTTAAAAGCGCCAGAAATTATCATTTCAAAATACATTTCTTTAGAAAGGGGAACACAATTTCTAGGTCCTGTGAAATCATGATGTTTGTAGAACCTTTTGCAACACAGTTCACTTAAAGCCTGTATCATACATACTGTTTATTTTGTTTGGGAAAGGTTAGTATTACCAAAAAAAGAAGTAAATTACAGGTTTCCTCACAAAATGGGAAGTTTTACAAATACATCAGGTATTTTGAAAAGGCTCAGGCTCAGATCTTCTCACTGCATTCAAAAAACATTGTGACAAATACAAAACCACCAGAAAACATGCAAATACAAAATAATAAAACTAGCAGATACACATGAAGGCGGCAACATACTTTTGGGTTTTCTCTGACTTTTCAGAAGAAGCCTTGGAATAAGAAACAGCCTCCTCTAATCGCCACAAGGGTTCAGTAAAATTGCCTGCAGAAGTGAATTAACCTCCAGAATCCAGCAGAGTTGCATCCATTTACCAGGCAGCGAATTTAGCTCCCCAGAGTATTTTCCATGTGACTACCACTCTACTTTCTGCCCAGCTGTTGTGTAAATAATCCATTCCTAACACAAAAACAACCCAAGCACTTCACTGAAAATGCCCTGAAATTAACTTTTTGTCAGAGTAGTAAAACAGTGTGTTTATTCTGCAACAGCCTCATCTCAAACTCAGGTCCCAACGCTGTCATAAGAAGCGTGGGTACAAGTGAGGACAAAATCTTGTCAGTTAGCGATGCTTAAAAGAGATTTTGAGAACGCGGAGTATAGCAGCCAGCTTGATGCAACTCACTTGTTGGAACCATCCTTTGCTTCACTCAGATGCCAAAAATTCCTCTCAGGAGACACAGCACCTGTGAGCACCAGCTACTGATCTGTAGTGAAGAGGAGCTGGTAATCATAATGAAAGACAGCAGCAGCCCGGGAAGCTCCTCTTTGCCACAGCAGTACAAAGGACACAGTATCTGGTTCACAGAGATGATAATTCAAATAGAAAAGAATAATATAATCCAAATAGTCCAAAAGTGTGCTACTCCTAATTTAATAACAACTTTCAATAAGGCTTTCTGTTAGCAAACATCATTGCTCTGAACTACAGGCTGTCACTAACCCAAGGACTCAATACAGCTTCTTTCTTCATACCTATGCAGAACACATTCATCCTACAGACAGTTTTGATCACTGGAAAAGGATCTGGCATGAGGTCAGCTGTTACTAAAACACACACACTAAAGTGCCAGTTTCTGTTTCTGTTTGCCTCCAAAAGACTGTTCTCAGTTCCCACTGTAGAAGCAGCTAACGTGACAAACAAGCGCTGGACTGTGGAACACCTGGTCTCCATCACAGGCAACTGTAGACGGCATTACTTCTGCCTCGCTAATTGATATCCATAGAAACTAAAAGCTTGAAACATGAGAAATCATCTCGGATCTGGCTCACTTAAAACACATGCTCCAGTCACTGATACATTCTTCATTTTGTTGGTTAAATGTAAATGTGCTGGCTTTAATTCATACATTACAGTGAGGGACAGAGGTATCGCATCTCACTGTACAATCACCTACCATGAAACTGCTTCAGGAAGAAAGTGCTGCACTACATAGTGTGGCTTGGTAGAAAAAATAAGTGTTTTACATAGTGTTTGCCTTCCTAAGAAGGACAGTTACTGGGAGGATAAATTCTGGTAATACTTTATAGTGTTCAAAATACTGTCTGCTAATAAGGAAATGTCTGTGCTCAGTTACAAAACATTCAATTAGCATCTCCCAAAATGGTGCCATTAACATTCAGTCTCATCCCACTGGTAAAGAAAAAATAATTATGAGTACGTTTCATTGACTGCTATTTTTAACTGCCATCATTGCGTCTCTATCTTTACATTTCAGGAATAAAGAAGCTATGTTATTTTGAGAAAAGACTTAAACTTTGGTGAGACAAATCTGCAACTCCCTAAATGTCTGTGGGATTCCAGTGTGTAAAGAGGGTGGTAAAGCTATTAAAATATTCTCTGCACAGTAGCGGAATGTTTTCAGTGGCATTTTGCACCAACAGCAAGACACAAAATAAGGCATAAAAAAACCAGAAGATTGAGATCTTCTTGAGGGTCAGTCCCGCCTGCTTTTCCCTATTCCTGTGGTAATTTCCAAGGAGAGAAGGCAACAACACTCCATGTGAAACATCTCAGTATCCAAGTTGTCAGCACCAACTTACCTGTTTTTTCCCCTTCACATGTTCTCTCAAGATATTTCAATAGTAAACAAAAAGCATTGCTTCTAACTTGCGATTAGCAGAAAGTACAATTAACACTGATCATGGCTAAAAAAAAAAAAAGGGAAAAAAAACCCCACAAAAACCAACCAAACATTAATCATCAGCATCATTCAGAACCATCAAATCTGGCCACCCTGTACCACAGGACACACCAGAATGGTTTGTGTTACCCAGTCACCCAGCACAGTCTGTGCCAGCATGAAGAAGGAAGGAAAAAATCAGTGCAGTGATACAGTAATCAAGATTACTTGCATGCAACCAAATGTTACTATTTTACCCTGAATTTTACAGAGTGTCATTCTCATCTTGCCAGACTGAATCGCAGAGCAGGTGATCACCGTGCCCTCACCCACATAGGATGCTGACACATCTTGTTAGGCTGTTCCTGCGTAAGTCAGGACGGATGGTACTCTTGACATTTCTACGTGCTTGAATGCCATTCAAATGGCTTGTGAAAAACATTCAAACAACACAGAATTTCACACCCACAATCATAAGACCCTTATACACAACTGCTGACTCAGCACATGCTTTTTCAAAAGCACCAGCATGATTAAACAGGGCTCAGATATGAGCAACATGGAGATGTACCGTCCAGCCTTGCCTACGGCAGCTACTTGAACTCAACAGTCTTGGCAACTCTTCGTGGAGAACCCTGATCAGTGGCTGCTTTGGTAATTTGAATCATACAGAAAACCAACCTATAATAGGGATATAGATACATGTTGAGATTCAAGAAAAGTTGCCTACACCTAAATTTTTGAAGGATCTAACACTGAAGCTTCTGTGTTTCAGGTTATGCCTAATATTTCAGTGCACAGGAAGCTCAGATCAAAAGCTTGGGTTTAGCGCTTATACCCTTCATGGCTCCCAGATACCCGCAAAAAACTGTGCCCATCTGTGGCAAATATTGCTAGTGCTTCAAATTCTACATGCTGCAATCACTGAAGACCATATCTTCATGAAGAATCTGCAACATTCATCAAATTATTTTAATACTTCAGGTCATAAAATGCTGTTAATTTGGCTGCGCAGATCACAGGAGATGTAGATGCTTTTTGCTTATTCTCAGTTCCTTTGATGCTAAAAGGACACCAGGGAGCAATTGCTGCCTCTTTTCTACCCATGCTAGAGCTTCCCTGGTCCCAGCTGGTTTTAAAAGAATGAAAAAACTGACAGCACCTGTGTTCTTTGCATGCTGATAAAAACCAGCTCTACAGTGTCATCTTATCCCAGCTGGCAAGTGGTCTTTACCAGTGTTCCATTTAGCAAATAAAGACCAACTACCCAAGATTTGGTTCAGTTAGACTGAGATGAAAAGAGACAGAAGCCCTGACAATGGCAAGATACAGACCACTTGTAATTAGTATTTTGTTATCAATATGTCTTATTATTAGTGTTTTCCAATTCAAGGTTTAGTTATAGTTTCAGATGCTACTAGAGGACCAGAAGGCAGCTAGTTAAGCCAGCTTCTGGTGTTATTTCAGCAATCAGATACAGTGATGTTTCCTTCTACTTTTGTCCTTAACACTGTTTTTCATGCGGTCTTCACCTTAAATGTAAGCAACTACAGAATGCTTTGCACAGTGTAACTGACCAAAAGTCCCAACTGCCCATGTACTAGAGAACCCATCTGAACTCCACAGTAAGTCCCGTCAGAAAAGGTTTTCTGCCATACAACTCATACCTTTAACTATTCAGAAGGCATGTGACACAAGTGAGAAAACAGATACAGGCAAACAGAAAGCCTTTGCACAAGGTTTCCAATCCTAGGTCTCTACCTCTCACTTTCTTCGGTTTCTGAGGACCCACTTAAGCTCAAGAAGCAAAAGATTCCTCTGCCCCTAACAGGCCAGAGCTTAAAATACAATGAACAGTCATGCTCAGCCTTTTGTGTTGAAAATCTAAACTAATTTTTAACAGGGACTTGGAAAGAGTATGAAGCAAATCCTCTGCCAAAGCGGCCTCATTTGATCAGATGTATATTGCTAACCCACAATAATACGATTAAGTGCAGTAACAAGACCATACCTCTCCCTTATCTGAGAAACCGATTCTCTTCCAGTTTAAGATAAGTAGACAAGCTCACACAGCAATAACCTCAGGGACAGATGCTTGTTGCCAGAACATCCTCCATGAGAACACATTAGTTCTGTATTCGAGGCAAAATTCACAAAATGCTTGCATGTTTTTTTATCCTTGAGTCCTGGGCTTTAAAACATTTCCTAATGTTGTCTTTAAAATTCCTTAAGTTCACCTACTTTAACTGTCAAGAACTGTGAAGACAGACAGAAGAGCAGAAACCAAAGACACAGTCTTTCCTTCTTCCTCAATATAACCGGGCTACCATGTTAAGCACAGAGGCAAAACAACTATGAAAGGCATAATACCTTATTTAAAATGAAGACCAAAGTATACTTAGATGCATTCTTAAAATTAATAACCTGTACATTAAGGGATCTCAAGCAGTCCCACAGTGAACATACAAGATATACAAATACTATTGTCCATACTCCTGTCAAACCTGATCAGCTACAAAGTTGAAACAGGAGTTCCATAAAATATTTCCATTTAACTTGATTGGAAGGAATATTGAACAAAATTAATTCCAGGAACATTTTTCTTCTCAAAGTATTTGCTTGGATGTCACCTCAAAAAGTGTTTTAGGCTGTTTATAACAAGATTTGATTTAGCATCTTAGGCAGAAAATTGGGGAGGGGGAAGCATGACCTGAATTTTAATCACACTGTCTAATACTGGTTAAGTCTTCACATGTCATGTTTGAAATGACAGGGTTTACTGCATCAGGCATACGTTACATTTGTTCTACTCAACACAGAGCACAATTACTGTCCCCTAAAGGAGAGGACTCCTTGTGATAACCATGGTGGCGGGAGAAGTGGCACAGCCACTGCAGAGCACTGCTCGATTACAGAGCAGGCAGTAGAAACCCAGTAACTGCTGCAGTGTGCACAAAAAAGCAGCTATCCACTTCCTATTTTAAATATGGTCTCAGCCTCTAAAGAACAGCACAATGTGATTTTTCAGTTGACGTAAGTATTCCACATAATCTCCACAGTGAAGACATCTAAAAATACTTGTTGAAATACCACTGATTGCCACCCCTTGGAAAAAAACTTTCTCCACAAAGCAGCACTCTCACAAATGCTAAACCCTACGTGCACACGCACACTCCAAAGCTTGAAACATTAACCTAGGCTATCCTCCTCCACTCAAGGTATCAATTATTGCCAAGGTGAAACAACAGTGCCAACTATTTCTCTACTACTTCATTTCAGTTAGAACAGCCAATTTCCATTAGCAAAATCCTGGTTTTGTCAAGTTTTTGGATAAGCTCCATGCCAGCAAATGACTTGTAGGAGCAACAAATACAGTCTGAGGCAGGCATTCAGCATGGAAAGGGGACTCTGAAGCAAGGAAGGGGGAATCAAGGATACCAATATACTAAAATAATCTTGCTTGGAGCAAACCTGCTGTGTGTGCACAAGAATACCAGCACGTGCAATATCCCAACAGCTTCTCATATTGACACAACAAAGTTCCTCAGATAGTTTTTTGAGTCCTCACACCTGAAATAGGCTGCTGCAGTAGCACCACCATCCAGTTCCTGACATATCAGATGAACTGAGCATCAGGGGAGATAGAACAGCCTTGAGGTGCTCCCCAAAGCAACGCTGCATTGGTTTAGACAAGATGAAAGTATCAGCACCCAGTGAACCCTTTATACTGCAGTGTCTCAGGAAAACAGGGAAATTTCCACACAGTCCTCACATCCTCTCTAACAAGTCCACCCACCTCTGAAGCCTCACATCTCAGCACCCACAACTTCTATCCTTTCCACAGCAGAGGACACAGGGGACTGATCAGCTCCATACAGGTGTATGCACAGGATACAGAGGCTAAAAGGAAGCCTAGGGGGAAAGAGGGGGAAAAAGCCTGGAGAAAGACAGTCTGTACTAAGCACTTGTAGCTCACCATAGGGAAACCTTTGCCTTTCTGCTTTTCCCAGCACCTCCAGTGATGACTTCTCCTCCAGTTCAAACCTGCTGTTAAAACTAGACTTGAAATTAAAGCTGCACAGTGACTGTTTATTATGACAGGGAAGGACGGGTATGGAATACGGAGACAGTAAAGCTGAGACTGAAAGGGAAAGCAAGCAGGAGGCACATGGATGAACCCTGATAATTAAGCTAGTCACTTAAATGGTTTAGTTTGGCTTGTGGTTGGGTTTGGATTTTTTCTGGTGTGGGTTGAGGTTTTTTGGTTAGGAGGTTTTTTTTTCCTTTTTCTTTTTTACAGTCTGCTTTGGGAGTACTCACCACCAAAAAACTTCAGCACTAAATTAACTGAGCAGTTTCACGTTGTTATATAGCAAAATCAATACTAGTCAGTCCTGCTGCTGTTCGTGGGGTTGAATAAAGCCTAACTGCTCTCACTAGAGGAAAACACAGGTTTAAGCAATCAGATTACAGCTACATAAAAAAGAAAATACAAACACATTAAATGTTTCTTATTCTTATATCCTATTCAAGTACTATTATCCAATATAAACATGCATTTGGGATGGATGGATAAATGTATACTTTATATCCTATATATGAGTGCACTTGTACATGTGACATAAGTACAATTTATATCACTAAACATTTCACATCCAATATTACTCCATATCTAAATCACAGAAAACAACTGGCTACCACGTTAGTATAAAATAACAGCATTTACATTCACCATAGCCTGCTGATAGCAGGATGCACAAAAAATGTTCTGCAGAGTAACTGAATGGAAATATTTTCTAGAAACAGAAGGGGGGGATGTTAGCACAACTGGCTTTGAACCAGAATTTAACTGTATCTGTAATTGCCTTTTAACTCAATGCCATACTAAACTCCTACATTAGCTAAAGATGCACCTTCATTTCATTACTGCATAGGCCATTTTTCTGGCTAGTTTGAAAGCTTTATTTCATCTATTCTTCATGCTCAAGGACTATTACATTCAACATTGATTCACTATTTTGACCATTTCATATTTTTCCAAGCCTAAAGCAGAAAAGTTCCAGTAACTGGAATCCTGCTAAATTACTAGCTAAAATTGAGCAATATACAATGCAACACACTTTAGAAGGTAATCATTTACTTTAGGCATGGAAGAGACTTTTTATTTATTCAATAGGAATACAATTTAAAGAAAGCTCAGTGATAAGACTGTTAACACGTAAAGCTATCCAGCTTCACAATGAAGATGAAAGAGATTAAAGACAAAATAAGAATAAACAAGAACTGCTAACAGATCAGCATTCTAACCAGCACTAAACCCATCTGAGCAAAACCATTACCATGACCACATGCTACAGCTCATGACAACCTTTATGCAGAATGAAATGAGAAAATCTTTCCAGTTTCTGACATAGCCAGATTAGACCCTTTCTAAAGTTTTCTCATCTGTAAAAGCATCCAACATATTTTGACAACTGCCATCCATCCTATTTCTGCAATCTGCAGCTACACAAATTCCTGACATTAAGAAATATGACCACAGATTTTAGTAATCATGGCAGCTAGTAAGGCAAAAGACTAAAAACTTTGGTTTTCACAGCCAAAATACCTGCTCCCATTTCAGCAACTATTTTTATGATGTCATACACTTGCGATGAACTTCCCATTAGGGATAGCATTTACCAGTCAGAAGCAGGGCAGCAGTTCTGCCACAGACCTGCAGTTCCAACACAAGGCTTCAATACTTCCTCCGCACAGCACACAAAACCTCCTTCTTTTTAATACCCTGGGAATTTTCATCCCTAGCAGTACTGCTATCTATCCAATACAGCAGCAATCAAAACCAGACGTCCTCCTCCAGGACTCCACATGCTACCGTGGAATTAATGACCTGCAAATCAAATATATGACGGGCATACCTGAGAGTTCACAAGTGTAACCGGCGCACTAGCCTTCTCTCCCTTGACTCAGACTGAGGACAGAGCAGTAACATGACAGATTCTCATGACAGAAACCCTCTTTGAAGAAACACCAAAGTTATCTTGTTATTAGAATAAGCAGACTGTTTATTCTGAAAAGCGACCACAAACTGCCTGCCTTCTGCCCCCTCCCCTCTATTTGTGGTGGGTGAAACCAGGGCTGCCCAGGTGCTAACACTCAGCTTTATCACCCT
>JBCJKH010015453.1:28841-42485 GCA_039877255.1 Loriculus beryllinus
GCAGTGTTCAAGGCCAGGTTGGACACAGGGGCTTGGAGCAACCTGCTCTAGTGGAAGGTGTCCCTGCCCATGGCAGAGAGGTGGAACTGGATGAGCTTTAAGGTCCCCTCCAACCCAAACCGTTCTGTGATTCTATGATACAGAACAAAAACCAAAAGCATTTTGCCAAGTTAGAAGTGTCAGGCTGGGTTTATGTCAGGTTTGAATCATGTGACCACTGATTGTTTTGTTATTGGGGAACACTAAATTTGATTTCCTGCATCTTTAGACCTCAGTCTTGTGTCCTTTCTTCAAGAAGAGACATGCTTATCCAGATATTTTGTCTTCCTTCCATAGCACTCTAAATAATGTTGGGGGTTTATTTAATTGCATTTCTAAAGAAAAATGTGAGTTGTGTTTGTGAATTTCTAAGCCTTATAAAATAAAGATTTCCCGCCAGAGAGCTGGCAAAAGCTTCCAGAAGATACCTTTGGGGCGTGCAAGCTGAGCAACTGCACTGCCCGAGGCAGATTCAGAGAAAAGAGGGACAAGACTCTGTGGATGCTTAGCCCAGCAGGCACCAAGAAGGAGCAGGTGCTGAAAACTGTCCCAAGAGTTGCTGGACAATACACAGCCAGGAAAGAGGTTTCAAGACCATGAAGTGGTTTAGAAGCTATAGTTCTACTTTTAAAACATTAGTCTGGCACTTACTCTCCTAACCTCTGCCATTTCTTAAAAGAAACCTGGGTTTTCAAGTGCTATGGAATGAAATAAAACTACAGATGATTGTGTTTCATCCATGTCCTAAATCTCACCTACTACCCCTGATGTCCAGCTTCTCCATTATGAGTGAAAAAAATACAAGCATCTGAGTCTTAACACCGTAGTTATGATCCTCCAGATGTTTTTTTGCCAGCACTGGAATTCTGCAAAATTGCTGGTCCAAGGAATAACGTAGTAGATTGCTCTACTCTGCAGTCCACATTAAGCCATTTTCTAACCTTTTAGGGGTTTTTTTTCTCTTATAGCACCATCTCTTTGAATGTGAGTAAAAAGTCCTTAGGGCTGAATGTGGGGTTTTTCAGTGTCCTGCAGGAGTCATAAAATTCCATCTGCTGGTTTGGATTTGCTCCAGAAACGTGGTTCAAACTGAGGGATAATTCCTAGTTTTTTCTGAGTATCACTGGCTTCTCAGGAATAACATTCAACAGCATTCACATCATCGAGTGGAATATGTATGCTTCTTCCTGTCTTATACAAGACTTTACAAATAAATCCTTTTAGGCAGTGATACTCTATAATACCCATTTCTGTGCCACAGGAAAAGCTTGCATGGATGCCTAGCTCAAGTTAATTTAATTGCATTCTCTTACTCACAGGAGCTGTTTTACACTGAACAATGCTTCTGTGTATCCTGGTGCTAGTAATGGAAGAAAGCGGTCACCTGAGTTAGATGTGCATTTTGTGCTGAGTATATCACACTGGCAGCATGTAAACTTCCTGCCAGTTCTTTTCTGTCTACAGCTTTTTCCCCCAGAGAATTTTAAATGAATTGAATCTTGGTTTTCAAGGAAGCATCCTGCTAGTTAAAAGCTGAGGATCAACTCCTTGCTCAGCAGCCTGTCAAGGTTCACCCTGTTGTCTCCAGAAGACAGTGCTAAAGAATAGACCATGCAAAACAAACTCAGTTTGGCCCCTGAAATTCCCGAGATGAATATGCTTTCGTCATGTGCCTTTCCTGCATATTTCATTTTGATGCTTGTCTGCATCAAATTCTGATAAATGTACTTACTTACTCTTTCTGGCAAGCGACCTGCAGCCATGAATTCTATTAATGACACTCAGCACACTTTGGGAAGCCCATTATCAGAAAGCCAGCTGCTATTTCAGGCACATTAGTTGTACCCATTATCCACACACAAGTCACACGATTGATTGTCTTATGCATACTCGCTAGCCCAGAAATTATTTGCCAGTACTGGACCAGTCATGAACTTACATGACAGAGATCAGCAGCTCTACTGGCAACTGTTCCTACTGCAGGCAGTAAGTGTCCTGTTCCTGGAGGCTTAGGGCCAAATCATTAAATCTATCTGCCTGCTGGGATGGAAGACCTGGGGCCACTACTTGTCACCTCAGTTCTTCATGCTATGGAGAACTATGATCCATCTCCTTTTGAATAGACCTTACACCTGAAAGGTGTGCAGGATCCAGCATCTCACAGAACATCTGCTTGTTGCGTGAGCTCTTGACAAGCATAGTCCCCTGGAATTAACAGCAGCGAGATGGAGGGAAGGAAAGAGAACTAGAATGCAGTCTTAGGGGTGCCTCAAGTACAGCTAGAGCTGAGTTAAAGCCATTGACACTTTACAGGGACACAAAATGAGGACTTTTACACAGTAAGAAGTAATTCCTAAAATGACTGCAAGTTTTTGAGACACTAGATGTCCCAGCATCCCTAACACCAAATCTTTGTAACTGTAGCATGAGGGAGGAATAGCCCTTTAAAGCTATGAGCAGGCTCTGCACTAGGGATGTGAAAGACAATGTTGGGCCAGCAAAAGTAGGAGAGTTGGGCCATGAAAGCACATGGCCATATAGATGTGCTCCAAGTGCCTTTTGAGAATAGGACCTCAACTGCCTATATGTGTTTACAGTTTTCAAGTTTTACCCCAAATCTTGAAAAAAAGGTATTTGTTTTCTACCTGCTTTAACAAACTGATGCTCAGCTAGAGTGTATATCTGAAAAATTTTGGTCACCTTTTTTGTTTTTTGAAATGTAGATTAAATTTAGTCCTTTAGGAAAATTCAGTATTATTAATGCAAATTTATGTGAATGACACTATTATCTGCATCTCCTACAATATAAAGAACACTGAGCTGATCAGAGAGAACCTTTACATAAGGTATTTGAGATAATGTAGTGATCTTACAGAATGTGTTTGTAAACCTTCCACCAGTCAAGGCAGAAAACCTGCAATTATACTTTACAGCAGCAAAGACTGTTACATAAATTGTTTAAAACATTCAAAGAAGATGCAGATTAGAGAGGTATAATAAGTATTTTATCATGAGTTTTCTACAAAGAAGACATATTATTTAATATTAATTACTACTATTATTCAGTGCTAACAGCCCTGATCCAGAAGAGGATGTACAACAAATTGTAACTTTAATGATATGGTTAGTTCCAACAATTGAGTGAAAGGAGCTTTCCTGGATCGGGCAGTCCAGCAGGTTTGTAAAACTATACTCACAGTGACATTTAGAGGTTCATACTCTCACTTTAAATGAAAAGGGCAGAATGTGGTATGGAATAAACTAGTATGAAATATCCATGTCTGCATGTATTATGTATTATGTTTCTCCTTTGGACCATGGTAAGGTGTAGTTTCTTGGTAAGAAGCACAGTCCATTTATAATTTTGTTTTTGTTCTCAAACTAGATGCTGGTATATATCTCACCTTAATGGTCCTGCAGGACTACTTCAGAGCTAAAACTAGCAGCATGTTTCAACTTTATTATAAAGTCTCAATACTACTAGGTAGTACTGCTGGGATTTTTTCAGACCTAGAAAGTGCAAAAAAAGGTCACAAAATATTGATTTCCATTATAAAATTAATTCATTGACCCATTTTTTGTATGTTCATTGTCCTGTTCATTTACACATATATGCAAGTTGCATAATGATTTATGAGAACTAGTTGGTAATCAGAACTTGAGTAGAGGATTTTTATTTTTCAAAAAAAACCAATGAAGCTTCTGTGTTTCGCTTATATGGGCAAAAGACTTGCATGCACAATCTTACTTAAATTAGATTGACTGTCACTTACTTGCTGATCAGATGACTCTGAAAAGGAGCACTGGATTTCTACAGCAGAAATAAGTCTCTTCTTAGTTTGACCAAAGTAAGTAATCATCCAGTTGCACTTGGGAAGTACCTATTTTTAAATCCACTGCATTTTACTGCCAGCACTCTTCAAATATAGTAGTAATAATAACAGTAGTAACAATTATTTGCAGTACATTTGTTAAGGGTTACATTTAAGGATCTCAGATATCCTTTCCTTAGCCCTGCCTTGGACAACAAAATGCTCAACTGTTAATATTAAGAATTTGTACATTTGGTTATTCTATCGGGGTTACAGCCATGCAAACCTATTAAAGTTAACTGGACAGAAAAAATTGGGCCATTGATTACTCCTGTTAACTATTTATGTTGCAAATATTTTACTGACTTCTTGATTTTCCAATATGTACTGGGAATTTGAATTTTCCTGCTTCCTCTCGTCACCCCCTGCTAAAAAGCTTACAACACATGTGCTTATATTGTACATTTGCTTTTGTTATGAACATTCAAAACATGCCTCTTTGTAATTCATATGATCAGTTGTTATCACAAACATTTTTTTTTAGCAATCAGTATAGTAATTTACATTTGCATAGGAAATCTAAGGCAGTTCACAAACTACTGGTATAACTGTTTATAGTTAGTTAGAAATAGTGATTTTTTACATTGAAAGGAAATAAATTGAAACTGACATATTTTTTTTAAAATGAAGCATGAGAAAACAGATTCAGAACTAAAAGTAGCTGTTACCATGACACAGTCAAAATGTTTAGGGGACAAAAATACCACTGACTTTAAAATAGCAGTGTGGCTTTGAGAAACTTGAACTGTTGGGGCATTACCTGCTCGTTGCTCAATGGAGACCAAGCCTTGGAAGAAGCCAGGTGGCTCAGTTTCCTTGGAGAAAGGACAGGAGAAGGCTACCCAGCCTTGCTGCTGAACAGAGCCTTCGGTGCTAGAAACCTTCTAAAGGGTTGATGTAGAAAATGAAGAAATGCAAGATAATGATAATTGAATAACATATGCCTGTTGGAGGAAATGACACCTCTATGGCAGCCAATGCAAACATGACACTTTGAACTTTCTCTCCTATAATATAGAAAGTGGAATGATATCAAATATTTTAATAAAACTCCCTAGCTGGTAATTTCCACTGTGATACAGCTTGAGGGTAGCATGATACTGTGCTACTTGGGAAAGAGCTTTTTATTTTCCAGCCTATTCATTGCTTTCTCTCCTACAAGGCTCCTGTACAGAAATATCAGAAACTCTCTCAAAGCCTTTATAAGAACAAAGACTGACTCAAAAAAAGAGAGAAAAAAAAAAAATCCTTTGATGCCCATTTGTGACCGATAAGACAGACTACAGACACCAAAACAGTGTTATGGCAAAGTCTCAACAACAAAGAACTTTAAATTGCACAAACAAGGGTTTCTGCAGTTTTATAACACAATAAAGAGTCTCATTAAATAAGGTCTAATAGAACCAGCTCAGAAATTGCAGCTAACCCCATGTGTAGATCTACAAATTAGCTATTGTAAGCAATTCAAAAGTTTCAGTCTTCTCCAGTGGCTTGCAGTGCACATTTACACTGAATGCGTTCTGGGGGGAAAACACCCCTTTTCAGATTTACTAAAACAATAGCCTCTGTGGCCTCAGAAAGAAATCCAGTGTTACACTTCACCATACAAGGATTCTGAGGGAGGCAATCATCTGCCAGCCACTCCTGACCCATCAACTTGGGATGTTGCAGCCCATGGCTGACAGGGTCATTGCTTTCATACTCAACTATTAGCTAAAACTGCCTGACAAGGTCTGTACTATCTTCCAAGACACCTTCCAACGCACATAGGTAATGTATGCCATTTACTTGCACAGCAGTCTTCTAACTCAAATTATGTTGAGTAGTATTGCAGATAAGATTGTCAGGGTGCTTGCTATGGCACAAATACAAGTAACTCAGACCCATGCTTGTGATTGTGTAAGCACTCGTATTAGCCATGCCACCTGCCATGTTCTTAACTTTAAAAAAGGGAATTAATGGGGGCAGTGAGAAGCAGCCACCAAGCAGAGAATCCTGCTCTGTTTGCATGTCACCTTCTTGCTTCTCCCAGCTCAGTGAGACTCTGAGATCCTTCTTCATGGTCTGAAAAGAGATGTGAAACTCCTTCACACTCCTGAGAGAGAAAAAAGAGGAAATCAGTGGAAGAGATAGTTAATAGAGTGAGATAACCATAATGCTGCTACCATAGGAGGTCTTCCTATGGTAGCACTTCCCTGTGATTGCTGTGTCTAGCCTGTACTGAACTGGGCCGGTGCTGAGGATACCAAACCTAGCCCAGGGCTGCAAGGGAAGCAACTGCCTCTTGCAGCAGCAGCTAGCATCAGGACCATAGGACAGTAATTTATAGTGTAGATTTGTTTCACAAAACAACCCACAACAGAGCACACAAGCTCACTATAAATTTTCAGAGGATTCACCAAGCTGAAGTTCTTGGATTTGCTTTACCCTGACTGAAGCAATGGATCTTTAAGGTGTGCTGTAAAAGCACTGGTTGCAATTGCGAATTCACACAGGAACTGTAACTGCACGAAAAAAAAGAAAGTAAACAGTGTACCGCGATAAAGCAAGGCCAGTAGGGTGTGGGTTCACCATACATCTTACTCCATCTTTTTCTTTGCTACATGCATCATATTTTCTTTATAGTAATTTATACCAGTTGCAAATTCTGGTTTTGAACAAAAGGCAGCTGGCAGCTGTTTGCTATGTGTGTAATTATGATTGCTCTCATGCCATCAACATACTACTTATTGAGTGTATTTCAAGATGCAATGGGTGGTACTTGTTTTACTTTGCTCACAGCAATGGCATCTTCTTTTAATGAAGTGGAGCTGGGTGGCAAGGGAGGTTTTACTCACCGTATCCTGCCGGCACTGCACTGGTTTCCGTGTGTGCTGCTCTTCTTTCCTAAAGGCAAAAAAGTGCTCACAGGAGGGGAGGCTTCAGGGGTACTTGGGTATTGAAGACTTGGGAGAACCAACAAGAACTGTTAATGCAATCTTGCCAAAAAACTATGGGCTCAGGAAGGAGATTCCTGGGGGATCCAGGCCTTAGAGGTTACTGAAGGAATGATTTCTTCTAGGGTCCGAAGAAGGTTTTATTGGATTTCTTTACAGCCCAGGAGGTCTCTCCTGGACTGCAAACAGGCCTGAAGGAAAAATCTCACATCTGAAACATGCAGTTGGCAGGCAAAACAGGGAAACTGTTTACAAACCCCTGAACCAACATTTGTCTTAGCCAAGAGCTTGTTATTTGAAAAAAAAAAAAAAGTTTACCGCTTCGGTTTTTGTTCAAACAAAATGCTGCATTTAAAATCTGAAAGCCATTTTGGTGCATTTGGATGTTCTCTTTCAAGAAGTGATGAAGATGGATTCACCTTGGCCTTCTGGCCATTTTAGGGTCCTGTTATAATAGCAAACAAAACACAGATCATAGAATCATAGAATGGTTTGGGTTGGAAAGGACCTTAAAGCTCATCCAGTTCCAACCCCCTGCCACAGGCAGGGACACCTTCCACCAGAGCAGCTTGCACCAAGCCCTGTCCGTCCTGGCCAGGGATGGAGCATTCACCATTTCCTTGTGCTGGGCACAAAGGACTCACCTCCTCCATATTGTATCAGCACGAGCAAGGAGGAAATGCAGGATTGCTCCCCTGTCTCTCTGGTGTGAAGGGTCAGGGTTGAACTCCTGGGATGCTTTCACCCACACCGATCAAGGTGTTTCCCAAATGGAGTGGTCCAGCATCCTGCTGCCCATCCAGGCAAGCAGCCTGGCTGTCTGTGTGTCCTCACGCCTGAGCCGTGAAGGAGACTGAGCAGTGCTCTCAGTGCGGGGACATCACCCGGCTGCCAACGACACCCAGCAGCCAAACCCTCATCTGATCTGAAACAGCCCCGGATGCTGGATGAGCACCTGGGTGCAGAGGACGCTTGAGAGCATCAGCGACACGTTGGCTCTCAGAAGAGCCGGCAGCCACCCCGCTGCAGCCATGGCCCTGTTGCGCTGTGCTCTGTGCCCACACACACGTCCTGGCTCCGAGGCCGTGGCAGGCAGCAGATGGGAAGGGACTTGCTGCAGTCCCGCACCGCGGCAGTGACAGAGCCACCACGGGCGCGCAGGGTCACCTCCTGCTCCGAGCATCCCCGCTGTGCCACGGGCACGCTGCCGGCGGCTGCGCCTTCGGCTGCCTGCAGCTCCCGGTGCCTTTCGGGACGCTCAGCACCCGCTTGGCTCCACGCTCGCCATGGGGCCGCCTGCTCCAGCGCCAGCCTCGGAGTGGGGTTTCTTCTGGAGATGTACAAATCCGTTTACCAGAGAGTGGAGCCGTGAGTGTGGGGAGGTGGAACTGGCGCCTCGTGAGACAATGAGGCAGGGGAGGGAGGAACAAGACTCGGAGGAGGGAAAGTACCTCAGGGCCTGTGTGTCCCTGGCTCTCCCTGCAGCACTGCCTGAACTAAAGACTCATCAAGTCAAACATGAGCTCGCTGCAGAGGTTGAGGCTCCCTCCGAGCAGAGATGGATGGGGAGGTTGGCAGAGCTGGCTTCCTGCAGGTCCATTCCATGGGAAGCTTCAGGGCTTGCACACAGGCTGGGGAACGGCAGTGATGCCACTGGTGCTGGCAGCCCTATGGTGGCAGAACCAGCCATAGGAGCAGGTATGAGCTGCCTTCAGGGTGGTAGGGACAGGGGTGTAGGGACATCTCTGTGGCTGGCTCGGCACCCTGTCACTGCAAGCCAAGCGTGCACGTGTGGGAGGTGTCAGGGCTGCCGGGTTATGGCTCAGCCACCGTTGCCCTTGCTGATAGGAACAAGCATTGGGAAAGCACAAAACCTCGGGGCTGAAAGAACTGGGGTTGAGAGGGACGCTGGGGCTGCCTGGGCCGTCTCCACTCCTGCAGAAGCACAACTTAACCACATGCAAACCAGTGTCCCACAGCCTGGTCAGACCCCGCACCGACCGCCTTCACCATCACCATCATCATCAATGTGTGGCTGCTGAGACAGCAATGCAGGGATGGAGTGTGCCGGCACCCGCACCAGCAGCTCAAGCCTTGGCAAGACTGGCATGGACCTGGGGAGCACGAGGACACTCACAGCTGGACGGGCTGCAGAGGCTCCCTCCGAGCCCCACTGCAGCTCTTGGACAGGCACTGGTGCAAAGACATCAGCCCACAGAGAAGCCATACGCCGCTAGATTAGTTCTTCAGGTGATTAATTGCCCTCACCATTAAACACCAGTGGCTATGAAGAGGTTTTCTACTTGCTCTATTTGAGATGTTCATTTCTTTACCCTGCTCTGCACTGCCATAAATCAGAGCAGTTTCACTGACAGCTTTATAACAGGAGAGAATTTGTCTCCAGCCTTTCATATTCTGGAAAAGAGAAGTAGCAGAAGCCAGAAAAGCCAGTGCTGCTAGCCAGGGTCAGGGGGAAGTGGTAGAGGGGACCAAGGCACAACAGACCGAGGCTTCAGATGGGCATGGTGGAGGGCAGGAAGCATCCTCCACACCACCAACAGACCCAGGCACTGGAGCCACAACCTGGTTTTGATCCAACTGGAGTTTGGTGAGGCTCAGGCTGGGCTGGCACCAGGACCCCATACGACAACAAAGACCAGGATTTTCCCCATGTGCACTGGTCTGGATGACTCCTGGATTAAAGACATCCCTGAAAAGCAGCAGACAGTGAAGAAAAGACAGGAGGAGGAGCCCACACGTTCCATGGGATAAAGCTGCCTCAATGCAGGAATCCTTCTGGCTCTGACGTCCCCGTGTGCGAAGCAGAGCGTGTGTCCTGGGCAAAGGACACAAATGAACAGCCCAGGCAAGATCAGATTATGTGAAATCCTCTGCCCATTTGACCTCCTTCACGTCTCATCTTCTATTTATATGCCTTGAGGCTGCCAGGGACAGTGAGGGTTGTCCTTGGCCCACACTCACAGGGCTGGAGGGCTCAGCCGTGGGTCTGTGTGGTCAGGGTTGGCCCCTGGAGCTGGCTGACACCCTTCAGAAAGGGAGGTTTGAAGGTTTCCTCCTAACCTGACCATGGGGTCTGCTATCCCCATCTCACCAGAGCTGGAAAGCAAACTGAAACACAACCCTGGGCCAACCTCCCATCAAGGGACAGGAAGGACAAGGGGGACTCCTTGGGCTTCGGTGCTTGGGTTTCCTCAGCAAGCAGCGATTTATCCTTTGGTTTCTGTGTTATTTAATGAGAAGGTGCTGGCCAGGGGCCAGGGCTGGTTACAGGTGTCTGCTCTGTTTGCCTTTCTCATGTTCTTCCTCTCCAGGCCCTTCCTGGCAGGAGCAGCTCACTGCCTGCTCCGGATCCGTGTGTGGGTTTGGGAGGTAGAGATGCTGCTGACCCAGAGCTCAGCGTTTGGTCTTGGTGTTGGTCCAGCACAGGGCATGAAGGGCTATTGAGCACTCAAAGGAGGCTGCTGGAAGAGCCAGGTCTGCGAGGGAATGTGTTCTCCATGGAGTGCTCTTGGAGAGGGAGCGGGTCAGGGACTTGGTGGGGCATGGCTGGACTATGGCAAACCAAAGGAAGCACTTTGGGGAAGTGAAACATGGATTTGCCTCTACTGCTGCTTTCTCAGCCCCCTCACAAGCAGGCTGGACATGAATCCCTAGGCCTCAGATGGGTTATTTCCCTAGGACTGGGAGGCAGGGTCATGGAGAGAGGGAGAGTGTGACGCCTGTGCTGATCAATCCCCTCATGAGGACACCCTCGCCGCACCCCACACACTGTGCTGCAAGGCAAGAACAAACTCTCTACAGACCCTCTGCATCTGAGGCTGGAGAAAACAGAGCCGGTAGCTTGGCATCCTTGGGATTTAACCTTCCAGCTTCATTCCCTTTGGGACACAGGACGTGGCCTCCTCGTTTCCACCGCCCAGGCAGGGCTCTGCGTCTCCGGTGCTGCTGGAGCAATCAGTGCGCAGCAGGCATGCACAGACAAGTGTCAGCTGAATTCCTGTGCGACTTAAATACATCAGCAAGGCCACAAACACAGCTCCAAAGTGCTGCAGGCACAGCTGAGCTGATAAATAACCCCCAAAGCCACTGGCAAGCAAAATACACCCCTCTTTCCAGGCTTAGCATCACTTTCCCCCTTCTATCCATACAGCAGCTGAGCAGATCCACTCTTTACCTTGCTGTGCTTGAATCCAGTACCAGAAGGGTCAATTCTGTGCCACTTCTGCGGAGTCATTATCCTGTCGGTTATATAAATGTCTGGGCATGCACAAAAGGCAGTGCTGATACAGTGGCTCCGGCACCAACCCGCTCCAACACCTGCTTTTCAGCTGGAGAGAAAGCCGAGCACAAGAACATCTCGAGAGCTGTCACACAGAAGGCTGCTGTCTTTCAAGCTGAATGGAGGTCTAAATAGCTCTCACTTTGCCTTTGGAATCTCATTTCTAAATGCAATTAATACTGGCACATGCATAATGAGAGACTGACGAGCGAATCCAGACTCCAGCAATAAAGAAGCCAGCCCCAAGTGCTATGTAAATATTACAAATCCTCACTAGGAGCTGACCCGGGGAAGAAAGCTTTCTGATGATTAAACCCAAGTGACAATACGACTGGATTCCTACATCTGTCACAATACTACCTGCTGATACATAATGAGCTACGCGAAAAGAACCAGCTCTCGCTGCTCTTCAGTGCAGAGAAAATGTCTATTTGTAGAATGTAATTAATCTCTTCTTCAAAATCAGGAACCTTAGTGTCCTTGGTAACAACATGCCAGTGACTCAGAGTGTCTCTGGCTTCTTCTGATTTCTGAGCAAGTTATTGAGAGTGACCCCAAATTCGAGCACTGAAGAGGAGCTGTGCTTCAGCAGTGGGAAAGCCAGCTGGGTATCTGGAGGTGGGGATGGGTTTTACCACCTCGCTGATCCCTGCAGGGCTCCTTCTGCAGCTTAAGGAGGTCCCTGGACTTGTTTAAGCCACATTCCTTTGGATGAGATGAGCTCTGTCCCAAGACCTGGTCCCCAACCAGGGCAGCACAATTCCCTTTTACCTCAGGTGTAACCAGGCAGAGAGCACTGAAAACAGAGCAAGGGCAAGAACCGCAGGGCAAAGCTGCTCCCTCTTTCGCCTGGTTTCCACGGGCAGCAAGTGCTGGGCAATTACGCTCTGCATGTGTGTCCATGCACACACACATGTGGCTGCTCCCCAAAAATGGCTTTTGAGCCTGATGGCTCATTTCAGCCAATTTTGGCTTAGGAGAGAGGTTCAAAGACACCCAGTCCCTAGCTGGTAGCAAAGATGCAAAGCCATGAGCGCTGACGTGGCAGAGGGATGCAGGGAAGCGATGCATCGCCCTCTTCTCCAGCCACCCCACTCGGCCTGGCTGAGATTGGTGCTGCAAAGGCAAAGCTGGGCCACTCCAAAGCACCCAAGGGGCTATCTCTGCTTTCTATGAATTTCAGTGGGGAGCAACTGCTGCTGGATGTCGCTCACTGACCCAGTTCCAAAGCCCAGGGGAAGGCTGGGCTGTGATAAAGGGACAGCTGGTTGGAGAGAGGGTGATGGTTTATTTATTTCCTGGCAAAAAGAACAACAACAACAACAAAAAGAAGAAGAATCGTTGGATAAAATCAGCATATTCCAGGCTAAAATGTGCTGCAGCAGTTCCTTGTGGGATTTGAGCTGAGGTGCCTGGTCTCCCTGCAGCTCCAGGCTGCTTTGCAGAGCCAGAGGGACACGGGGAAAAGGAGGCTTTTGTCATTACTTCTTCTATTCAAAGCTGCCTTTTCTTGCAGCAAGTCACTGCTTTCATTGAGAAAGAGCTGCAATTGGCACCGCTGCCCACAGCTCACCCTTCTCCTCTGTCCCCAGGTATCCTGAGGGAGAAGAAGAGGCCAGGAGAGACGCTGGCTCCGACCCTCGTGCCACGTAACACTGCTCTGGAGTCAAAGCCAGGTGGGATGTAGCAGTTACCTGGGATAGAGGCAGCTCTGGGGGGGGGGGAATTGTGCTAGCTTGTGGTACAAAGCCTGGTCTTTGCCTTCCTGCCCTGCTCACAGATACCTCAGGCATTTTAATGATGGTTCCTTCCTGTTTCATCCAGGATTTCTAGGTCTCTGCCTACTAGCAAGGCTCTGAAGGCTCTGGAAAACTGGCTCACTCTGGGGGAAGGAATTAGAGCCTGGAACTCAGATTGGAAGGGAAGAAGTCCGTTTTTCCATCACTTTCAGTAGCAGCTCAGGTACCAAGTGAGGGTACATCCAGCCCTTCCTCTGTGGCTGCCTGGATGCCAGGAGCATCTCGTAGGGACAGAAAAGGCAGCAGAGCCAGTGGTGGTGCAGCCAGGGTGGGATGGGGTGTGTGACATGGGGATTTGGCACTGATGTGGCTTTGTGTCCTGCACAGAGACTCCAGGGAGGGAGGGCCAGATCCTGCCTGTCCAGCTGTGGCTCCCAGCACAGGTAGGGCAACTCACACCTTTGGAGGTGAAGGGACACTGGCCTGGGCTGGGACACATGTGTGGGGTTAGGGGGCAACTGAGGCTGCCTTTCCTCATCCCCTCCAGCCTACAAGGAACTGCTGAATGCTCAGGGGCTCACCTTGCTCTTCCTTCCCTTCTGAAGATCCTCTAAGGATCATAATGTCATTGTTCCTGCTCTGTGCAAACAACTAATCATAGAATCCTCATAGAATCCCAGACTGGTTTGGGTTGGAAGGGGCCTTAAAGCTCCTCCAGCTCCAACCCCTGCCACGGGCAGGGACCCCTTCCACTGGAG